>PNEQ01040270.1:0-62851 GCA_003012365.1 Medauroidea extradentata | reverse complement strand
TGGCAAAACTGTTTACTTTGCTGTGTGATGGATTCTTTTTTCAGAGCACTTCTGAAATTCTGGAGACACTACCAAGGCAGAGCAAGGACAGTTTATCATCTCATTTTAAAGCTTTTGCTTTAAAATGTTTTGATAAATTAGCAGAGCTGAGGAAAAATGACACTGCCAAATCATTTATTTCAGCAATTGGTACACTGTTAGACCCAAGAAATGTCATTAAAAGTACTCCTAGTGACATTTCAGGTTTGTTGAAGTGTATACCACTTCTGAAAGATGTTGCTCCAAGCCAGTACCTGACTGCATACGCTGTTTTCAGGGATACAGTGAAATCTGAAGCAGAGTCTGGTAAAGACGTAGATGTACTGAAAATTTTGCTTTCAATGAGGTCTGACTATCCAAGTTTTGTTGAGTGTTCTGTGCAAGCTTTGTGGATTTCTGTCAGCAATGTGGATTGTGAGCAAGGTTTCTCATTTTATGGGAACATTATGACAGACAGAAGAACAGGCATATCTGCAGAAAATATGGAGTTAATGACGGCATTAGCTTTTCCATCAAGCTAAGTGGCAGCTGTGCAGTCAAGACTTTTTTTTTTATATGTTAGATGTTACTTAGGGATACTTAAAAGTTTCTGTTAACAATTAAATTCTGTCAGACTTAGTAGGCTAACATTTTTACAGTTACACCTTGCTCTGGATCTGTTTGATAAATATTATGAAAAATGCAACCACATTATTTTTAAAAGTGACGAAAAAGTGACGAAATTGTTTCTAAAAATGACGAAAAATGCACCGAAATTAACTAGGAAAAATGACGCAATTTTCCATTTATTTTCACCGCAAACAGGTGGCTCTAGTAATAGAGTACCATAAACCCTGGAGGCTATTATGCAATAACGAGCCTTAGCATCATATTCCAGTGTCTTCACATGGAACTTACTTTATCTTTGCCATTCAAACATATAAAATGACGGTGGAACAAGTGCAGCTATGACTAAATAGGTGTATTTTTATAGGGGTGTGCGAATATTCGAAATTTTTAAAATTTTTTGACTAGTAAATCTGTACTATTCTTATTCGAAAAATGAATACCAAATTCCGAAATTTGAAAGTATTAGAGCAATTTCGAAGAGTGAATTTTGAACAATTTCTTAAAATAATATGAGCTGGTAACAAGGCTATTTCTACTTACAAGCATAACATAATTTAACTGATTTTGGATTTTCCAGTTTTGCAGATATTTGAAGGTTAAAATAAATATACCGGAAATTGACAATCATATATGTTTTCAACGTAAATATTTACATATTCACGTGTGGCGTCACATTTGTGGCCATAGATATACTCGAGCAAATGTCATCAAATACTTGGCACTCGAAGCATAGCGATACGCACTAATGAAACATCTCGATATACACACGATGGCGGCAGTGGTGGTCACGTCGCCGTCCTAAGACAGTGATCACTGCGATCGCAGCAGCGAAAGTTAGATGTCTACCTAGTTACCGTGCATACATCCATGACAAGGTGTTTAATGCTGTTTGTTTACGTTTAACGCCGTGTCGTATATTTACATAAAATGTTTGCTGCGGGGAAGTTAATAATTCTTATTTTCCTTAAAGCCCTCCTCACTTGATGCCTAATTTCTGTTACCTTCTGTTATACCCATGTGTAAGAATCGGGCACGCCAGTTTCTTAGGCAGTTAATATGAAAGAAAAGGCTCGTTCCTTCTTGTATGCATTCACTTGATAGTGATACCCAAAGTGCTAACAGAAACCTGCTGCTCAAGATGGCGATTTTACTCTTCTAAAATAACAACCTCAAGCTGTATACAGTATATGCGGAAATTTGTGTTCCAGTGATACATTTTTGCTCATCAACTCATTCTTTATTGTTGTATAAATAGACTTGAACATTTCAGTAACTTAAAATTTACAAAATAAATTAATAAACATAACTTGAAAAATTTGTTACTGTTTTGCAGCACATGTACCGGTATATCTGTTTCATGGTCGTAAAAGAACAGGTCTGGACACTCGCCTATCTAACAATGTATTTTGCTTGACCCCCTTGTTGTTTGGTTGTAGTTCGCCAAGTTACCGAGAATGTCTTACTTTTTGGCGCTGTTTTCCGGGTGGTCGGACTCGAACTCCGTCCACTTTTTTCCATTGTTAAATTTATAAAGTAAATAAAGATTGCTGGAGCCATTTGTTAAATTTGTGAGCGAAGGAAGTATTTCATAAATTGATAAAAAATACGTTTTGATAAATTGTTTATCTTAGAGGAAAGGAAATGGGCAGAGTTTAGTCCGACCGCCCTAACTGCAGCGCCAATAAAACACAATATTCTCAGTAACTTGGAGAACTACAGCTAAACAACTAGGGGTGGACGAATATGAAAATTTCATTTCGAAGCGAATATGTTGAAATATTCACGAATTCAAATCGAATATCGAATCGAATATCAAGTAAATTGAATTTTTAAACAAATATACGTACAATGCAAAATAAGTTACACTGTTAGGAACTTACCTTGAAGGCTAATTCTAAGTTGCGTAAAAAATGAGAGTTTTTTAGTGATTTGCAAAAAATGTTTTGACTGGAATTATTTATGTAATTGCTCAGGATGTTGTTGTGTTGTTTCAGATGATTATGTTGGGTTGTAGTGGTACCTAAAAGAATCTCAAAATCCCAAAAAAAATTCAGTTGGTTTTATAAAACTTAACTGACCCTAAAATCGTACCTTATTTAAATTAATAATGAAGTACCTGTTGGAATTTTGAATATTTTCTTGCATGTTTTGTATGTTGCTTCATTTACCGCTGACACTTTTAGTAAAAAAATAACCAAATACTGCTCCTGGATTTTTTTGGCAGGTGGCCTAGTATTCAGACCTGAAGTGCTTGACTCCGTTAGTTGATTTTAGGACATTGCCAAAATAGTTTTCCAGGTTATCTACTTCTACGTAGTGACATTCGTTACTTTGTATTCACGAGGCGCTTATGGAAACCTACTAGGAATATTCCTGCTGGGTAGCATAGGTCACTTGACTGGATCTACTCACTGCAGAAGCGGTAGTTTCAGTCGCCGATCTGTGTGACCCGTTATTACACCAGGTCAAAACAGTGCTAAATTTCCTTTTGTGCTGGTATAATATACGTATGTAGCATTAAAATTGCGTACTGGTAATAATAATTTATTCCATACCTGAATTATGTACTCTGGCAATATTTTTACTTGATAAACTGCTCCAGACTTCATTTTCAATAAAAATAATACGATCCGACATCGTATTTTCCGTGAACATGCATTCAAACCGCCTTACAATATATTTTCTATTATTTACACATGCGGGAGTGTTTGTTTACGTTTTACATGCGCTTTCCTTTGTATCGTCCGCTTGCTGCTACCTACACTGCTCCCAGCAGGGTAGATCTACGTGGATCCGGCGACGGGATAGAGTTGAAAAATTTTAGATCTTGAGGGTCGGTTTAAATTTATAGCACGACGTTTCCGACCGATTTACTCTCTATCGGGTGGATCCATAGTAGTTTCCGTAAGTGCCTACTGATTTCGCCTGAATATCGCATCTCTGAATGTGGTCGCAATATGGCCGCCCATGATCATTACGTGATCGACATACAACTTCACTTACGAAAATGTCAGTGGGCCAGCAGCATTACATTTGTTTTTAACTGATCCGCCTCTCGTGTTGCGTAAATTTAAATTAGTACTTTGAAGTGCATAAATAATAATGCACTGCACCGGTCCGTTTCCTTTGTGCATGTGCTATGTCACGGTGGCTGTTGGTTGTATGGCTTGCGACTATGGCCGTGTCCGAATTCACAGGTATGCACTTCTGTACTTCTACCCCTGTGTACTTCACTTGCCCCTGATCTATACTAGACGAATTCGGACGACCCTTGTTGGCCTCGTATGTTAAATGAACTAGCCAGAAATATTTCTGAAAACTTTCATGAAATGTTATGATTTAGTCAGTGATGAACGACTGCGTAAAAGGTAACATCCATTTTTCTTCACAAAATATTCGTGCGGAATGTAAAATTATGATATTCTATCAAATAGAAAAAGAAACATTAATGTGACATGACAAAATATGACTACTTACGAAATCATAACCTGGTTACTAGCAGTAAGCATGATATACAATCTTTAATATAATTTATGTAATTAATACCTAAGAATTGGTTATTTGTAATAGTTCTAGTAAATGTATTAGTTGTATGTACTTACAAACAGAGTCGATGCATCAATCTAGAAGTTTGTGCTTTGTTTATCACGTTAACCTGCAAATACTAAACAACAAACTACAAAATTTTAAGATGGCGACGCATGAAGGTCTAGAGGGGCGCGAGAAGTACACACATTCGTTCCCTTGCGTACTTACGAACTTCACTTCCAATTCGGACAGCCCTAAGGCCACTCGAAATGGCGCACTTGACGTAAACATGTAAACCATAGACATGGCCTAGGCTATTATTGTTTCCTTTCTTTCTAATTTCATCGATATGGCTTGCATCGCATTGAGTGCAATTTCACGGCCATTTAGTTAAAAAATATTCTGCTGCGTAATCTGCAATAATCACTGTAAGTTGTATTTAGGCACAAATTGATATAGCAGATGTTGTTGCTACAAAAATTAGCAGCGTTTAACGAAAGTTTCGAAGATAAAACATCCCGGGCTGTAAATAAAAATTATTTAAAGATGTGGTTTTCCTATTGTTTGAATGAAATTAGTTGTTGACGTTTTAGTTTCGGCCGTTTTGACTGCTTTGTATGTACGCTATTAGGGTTATGTTTTCATGGACCACTAGCCAATGTGTGTGGTTAGTATCAAATAAAATCTTTGAACGTTTATAATAAAGTAAATGCGACACCATTGTTAAGTTTTGGCCAAATAACGACAATTTTTAAGATGACTTATAACCATCAGAAAATTGTAGTAATTTTTTCGAAGTTCAAAGTAAAAATTTTATTTCGAATATGATATCGAATAATGAAAATATTCGATTCGGCTTCGAAATTTCGAAGCTTCGCCCACCCCTACAAACAACAAGAGGGTCAAGTTTCCAGGCGAGTGTCCAGACCTGTTCTTCTACGACCGTGATCTGTATACTTTTTGTAGTCATAAGCTCAATGTGTGTGAAGTGGTTGTATGGGTGTGTTGTATCCATGCCTAAAATTTTGAATGTATGGTTCAAATCCCTTCAAAGTAGGAATTTTTTTTAACTGTTAGAAAAAAATCACTTTTGGCTTTATATATGGTAAGCATTTCTTACTTGTTTATTTTTGTTGTAAGTTAGAAAGATAACATTATGTAAAATTAATGTTATTATGTAACTGAGTGGTTGGGAGGGTGAGGGCAAGTATTTATATTTATAATAATTGATTTTCACTTACTCAGATAAAATCTATCATTTAATTATAAAGAACTTTATGTTACGGCCTCACCTACTTTTATTACCTAAAAAACTGAATGTGTACAAATTTTTTTTTTTCAAAATTCTGTAATTTAATCTTTTGAGTGTGGGTTTTGTAAGTAAAATTATGTGTGAAAGATGTAGGCAAAAACCTGAAAATATTAGTTTTTTTCTATACGTATATAAGTACATAGGCACATACATATAAAAAGAACTATATTTAATAACTCTGTACAATTATAAATTGTGTGTGTTGTAAATGCCCTTGAATTGAACAGTAAAAAGTTAACACAAAATCTTACAGTACTGAAAACAAGTATTGTTTTTGAGTTCAGTGGATTTCAATTAAATGAATAAGTAAAAAAAAATTTTTTTTTCAGCAGAAAACCTTTTCTCTTCATTGCACACCACGAATCACAACTGAATGTGTTTTACCTATCGTAAAATGAAAATACATTTTGATGGTTAGTCAGTAGAAATAAACGACTTTTAGCAAAAAAATCTTAAATTATTTAAAGCCATAATACATGGAATTAAACAATAAAAAAAATTTTGGTTAAGGAAGATTTGAACCACAAGATCAAATTACAAGTTTGTCACAATCAGTCCACGTCCTTGTCCACTCAGCTACAGAGCACTGCTGCCGAGCTAAGTGAATTTTAATGTTATTATGTTTAACATTGCTACAGGGACACGCAGTATTAAAGTTGATTTTACAGTTTTGCTATGATTGTTTCAGAGGTTGTTTGTATTTAAGAATATAAACACAATAGTTAGGTGTAATATTTAGCGCCGACGCATTGTGCTAGATACATATTTTTTGTATTATTGCATATATACGGCGCGAGGTTATTTGCCTTTTCGACGGCCCGCCATCTTGACAAATCACGAGCACTGCCATTCGTGGGTATAGCAGAAATCTGCCATGGCAGAAGAATACTACATGTTCTATTACGTTTCTGGGAAAGCTTTCGGGTAAGGAATCTGCTATGCCCAAAGACAGACCTCTTGGGAGGGTGCTGGAATGATGCTCACATGGAAGCACAAATGCTAACAGAAATTGGGTATAGAAACTGCTACGAAATTTGGCATCGTGTGAGGACGGCTTAAGTAAAGAAACGAAAAATATTGTGAAACCTTATCAGTGCCGCAAAGAGTGGGAACACAAATTAAATTGGCCAAAACGTGGGGAAACATAATTTTAAGCTGTTTGTGTAGTCTGTAATTCAGAATTTAATGTGACGAAAGTGCGGATCCAAGGTATTCGTTGGGATGAAATTATGACGGTTTGTACTAGAACTGATAAATATCAAGTTTAGCCACTCATCGTGTACCGGCCAAACTATTTATTTTAGACATATAGTTTACTGATGAAAAGTGTTTTTAGTGACGTTCTAAGTAGTCCTACGTATATTTTTATTTTAGGTTATGTTAGTTTACATTAGTTTAAGTTAGATTAGGTTTGGTTGAGTTAGGTAACCTAACCTGACATAACTATACATTAGGTTAGGTAAAGTTACGTTACATAATTTAACCTAACCTACCTTATACTAACCTAAACAAATTTAATCTAACCTAACAACCTAACCTAAACTAACCTAAAAAAACTAACCTAACAAAATTTTTTTTACGTAGGACTACTTTGAACATCACTAGAAACATTTTTCATTTATAAACTATATGTCTAAAATCCATAGTTTGGCCGGTACACTATGAGTAGCTACTCTTGATACATATTTACTACAGGAAGTTAACCCATTATTTTACCAAAATTAATTTGAAATATGATTAGTTATTAAGGGCGCGGTCAATTCCGAGAAACTTAGAGTAAAGTCTCTGAGCATCGTCCAACGGACGTACACTTGTAACAACAGCTGGGTGTATTCTCATCTGAAAAGACACACTGAGGGTGGAAACCAAGGGGTGACATTGTCCGGAAATGAGTATCTGTGAGTGTATAAGAGAAATAAAAACAAAATATATGTTTAACTTATAGTAGGTTTTCTCACAAACAAATTAGTTATTGTAAGGTTTTTATGCAGATATTGTATTCACAAAGGATGCAGCTAAGTTACTATAATTAAAATAATTGTAAAGAAGAATGCAATTTTTAAATAAATGGTGCTATGTAACAGCATTTCACTGAATCCCAGTTTTGTTACAGTTGTATTAATATGTCAGTATCAAAAGTTTGACTTTAGTAACAGAGATACAGCTTTTTTTTTACTTAAAAAGAGTTTTACTGTCATAGGTATATTATTCTTTGAGGATTTAGAGTTGTAAATTAACCTGAAACGGTGCTAAATTATTAACTAAGGATGCTCCTTTAAGTACTGAAATATGCAGTTACAGATGCTGACAATGGAAGTGGTACATTGAGACCTGATGTACTTGTGGACTACATTTAAACACTTTAGTGTTTCTGTTTTCTCCATGTTTGACCTCAGTCGGTTTAACCTGAAGCAAATATTGTACTAGGACAATCAGTATGTTTACACAGACACATGAAACTGAAGTTTCGGAAACCTAGGTATCGGAAACTGCTGTTTGAGTATGGTGTAAATGGTGCAAAAGTGAGGTTTCGTTGCCAAGGGAAACCTGAGTTTGTAGGTAATTCAAGTTTCATGACGAAAGCTAAGTTTCTTGTATGGTGTAAATGCCTAAACTGTGTTTTCCCTCAGTTCGGCCAGAAACTAAGTAATGGCAGTTAATTGAATTATGCATTACGTATTTTGGAAATGCAAAGTAAGTGAAATGTTAAAAATTAATATGAGAGTAGCTACAGTATAAATAAATAAATTTGAGTTTTAAGAAACTAGTAGCAACAGAAATTTCACAAATGCAAATAGGTTCACTATGTGCTAAAATTTTCCAATGGAATAGGTAAATGAGTGTGATATCTGTAATATTCTATCCGTTTCCGTATTGTTTACTGTTTAGTACTGTTCAAATCTGAATAAGTCTTCACTTATTTTGACACCTGCAGTTGTTTCCGACACACTCAAACTTAAGTTTCCCTGACTGACGTTTCACGTATGGTATAAAAACTTTCTTGATACCTCAGTTTACAAAGTGAGTTTTCGGAAACAGATATTTCGTGGGTCGGTGTAAAAGTACTGAATGTAGGAAACTCCTAAGAAAAACACGAGACATGTTGTTTGATTCCAGTTCCCTCTAGTATGATCGCTGTTCCTTCTGTTTTAGCAAATTGCTCTTTGCACAGAGCAAGTAAAGTAGAGAGACGCTACTTCCATCATGCATTGCGCCGAGCTCTTATTTCCAAGCACAAAAGTTAAACACATCATATATATATATATATATATATATATATATATAAGAATGACGGGAAATAGGCCGCTAGGCTAACAAAGTAATGTAACAGACTGAAGTACAAGTACTGACAGTTGATACTTGTAAATTGGCACGCACACACGAAGGGACGAAACATTTTTCCGTGGAAGCGCGGTTGCGACGTTTCGCCAGTATTAAACTGGCTTCTTCGGTCTTGTTATTTATAAATTGAAATTTAATCATGATTTAAGAATATAGACATGCTCTTTTAGATATTATTTTAATAAGTTAAAATTTAAAATATTAATAAACACATTCTCATATTATTATTAGTATTTGGGAAATTCAGTGCATAAATATATAACCACCATAGAAATCAGACGTAAGAATTTGAATGTTTGTAGTGTTTCCAGCTCTTGCTGTCTGTAACACGTCTCTCGCTTTACAATGCTAAAAGTTGCAGTTTCCCATATTATCCTTTTACTACAATATTTGTCTGAGGCCCTTCAAAAATTGCATCAGTAATAAACTGGCACAAAAAAAGTTTAAACTGTGTGAAATCTATTCCGGAATAGGTTTTCTTATTTAACAGCTACTTGGTTCGCGTTTACATGAGATTTCGAAAACATTATCCTGCATTAATAAACTCACAAATTTTTATAGTCTCGTGTGGTGAACTTTTTGTGGCTTAGAAATTTCTTCAACAACCAATGACAGGGAAAGTAATTCTCACACTTGCATTTTATGTAATTTTATGCCATCTGTGCCATCACTGCATTACGAATGTTTATGATACTGTGTCTTCTCGTCGTCTGGAACACTCTAAGCAAGGTGTTACTTACTTAGCGTGTTAAAATTGAAGCACTTATTTGCTTGTGTTTAGAAATGTGATTCAGAAATTGGAGAGAGTATTTTAACTAACAAGTTTGGTTCTATTGATATTTATTACAACATTTTAATAAAACTACGTTAAGGAAATGGCACGTGTTAGTTTAATTATGGATTTTATTAATTTTAAAAGATTAGGATGTTGATAAATACCATTGAATAATCTGTATCAAAAAATAAAAAGTTAATGAAAAACCTAAATTGAAATGTTAATATATCAAAAAACTGATTATCTGCATATAAATTCACTGAAAAGGTAGTGTTATCGATATACCAAAAAGCTACAAATTTTAATGTCAGTATACAGAAAAGTTAATGATATTGATATACCGAAAAATTATTCGTATCAATGTATTGAAAAGTTACAATATTATCGATATCATCAGTATACTGAAAAATTATGGTGTTATCAATATCATTGATATACCAAAAATACCATGCGTATAACTTGGTTGAATTTAATATTGATATCACAATGTATGATATTGAACAACCCTTGTGCTGTCGACTATTTTGTTTGTAAAATTCAGTCATTTTTAGGTACCTTTTCTGTTTTAATGTACAGTACATCAGTTTTTTCGGTGTGTCAAAATTAAAAAACTTAAGAAACTGAAATCTTTCCTATGTTTATCAAGTATTTGTGACTCAGCTGATTTCCTCTGTTTTATGTGTACCTTTTTAAATGAAGTACATGAAATTTTATTGAACTCTTTAAACAGTTGCGGAAGTTTTGTACATGAAATACATGATAATTTAATCAATAGAAACAATTTTCAGCCGTAATGATTTGATGACAAGACAAAATAGAATTTTAGTGAGTAATTGTTCTTTTATAGAATATAATTGCTGTAATGTAGGGTATGTAGTCAAGGTGATGTACTATTACAGCAACTTTGTGATGTTTTGTTTTAAAATTGTCATTTGGTTTGGCTTGCAGTTCAGAGTGTCAGTCCTGGACGTCCACAGCCCCACCATCTATAGCTTCCGCATAACGTTCACAAAGTTAGGTCTGGTCAAGCGACATATTCACGAACTGCAGTTGAATGGGACACGTGAAGGCTGGCTTACCGACCAGCACCTGTCCTTCCAGACGGAGCCTCTGGCCACGGACAGTGTCCACATTGTATACCGTGTGGTGCGAGCCCCGCACTACGGCACCCTCCACGCAAAGCACCGCCGCCTGCAGGTGGGCGATGTGTTCACTCAGCAGGACCTTGACTCCTCAAGGGTACGCTACAGGCTGCACCGTAAGGCGTACTCTCACGTGCGGGATGACTTCAAGTTCAGCGTGTCAGCTCCAGATTGTGAGCCTCTCGTGGAAAGTCTCGCGCTACTTCACATTCCATCTGGGGAGACCCGTAGTGAAGTCCAGGCAACTTTAGAAAGATTGCAGGTGTGTTCTGAAGTATTGCCTCCACATTAGAGTTTCCAGTAATTAAAAATTCTAAATTCTTTATTTGCACTAATCTTTTGTGTATCATGTATGAGTAGCACTATGTAATTTGCACTGGCTAAAAAAAATTAGGTTTTAAATGAAAAGTTTATTTATTGTGATGGGCAGACTTTTTGTAAATAACATTTTATTCTATAAGCCTATTTTTACTGTATCCTTGTTCACGAAAATGCTTATATAATTATAAATGCAAAATCTTGCCTAGATAATTGTGTCATTAAGAATAAAACATGATATGTGCGTCTGATTAAAAATGTGTAAGACTTAAGAATGAAGTAAACAACTTTTTAGTTCTGACATGATTCCATGTAAAATATGGACGTGGCAAATATCAATAGAATAACTTGAGTGTATTATAAAGAACTTCAGTATAAAGAATTTCTCACTGTACAGTATAAATTAAAATACCACTGTAAAACTAAAATAATGTAAAAAGTGTTCAATTTAAAGAAGTTTCAGTATAAAGTACAGTACACAATTTTCGAATTTTATTATATTTTACTGTTATGTGATTTCCTTTCCATAATTTTATCACGCTGTTCTGCATCTTATTGTTATTTTCTTTACATTATTTATAGTTATTTTGTTTCACAAATTTATTTTAATCTTTATTACTATGATTTTCTGTGCATAATTTTGTTGTAATTTTCTTGGCTTTGGTAATGACAATTTTCTTGGCATTATATTATCACTGTTGATTTCCAAGCATATTTTAAATTCATTTTATTGTCAATTTTTGCATTGTGTGTTTTATTGCTTTCATTTCGCCATTGCGTTTTAATAAGTCTTTACCACAAATTTTGTTGCGTAATTATGTAGCGAAATTCTAGGCCATGTTATCTGGTGGTTATGTTGACGTTATTTTATCTCTATGGACTTGGGAGCGTACTTTTAATCCATTTTGGTTGTTTTTTTTTTTTTTGCATTGTTTTACCATTGTGGTCTCACATATGTATTTTAATCAATTTTTGTCACAATTTTAATGTATATTTGAACTAAGCATGCACCATAATTTCTGGCATTTTAAAACTTTCTAGTATCACAATGTTCCAGAGTGTACAGTATCTTCATTACATTTAATTTGGTTATCAAAATATCTTGTTTGCTCAGTGCTATGGCCTGAAAAAAAGTTTTTACTTAAATGTTTCAGGTACCAGAAGGGGGTCGACAATCCTTGTTACCAACATACCTTCATCTGGAGACACGTGGTATCACAGAACTGGTCTACAATGTGACTCACGGTCCTCACCATGGCCGTCTGGATGTCATGGATGTTGGACTACTTACAGAGCTTCGCAAAAATACACAGTACTTTTCCTCTCGAGAGTTAATGACTGAACGGGTATTCTACATACACGATGACTCCGAATCGAGGCGAGATTCCTTCCACTTTGTGGCTTTGTCGAGCGAAGAAGAAGACTTCCAGTATGTTGGAGTTTTCCACTTTGACATCCTGTTAAAAAATGATAACATGCCCTCGAGAGCCATCGACAAAGTGTTTCATGTCGTCACAGGTGGGGAGAAGCTATTGACAGGTCGCGATCTATTATATACAGATGCCGACATCGACACACGGCCGTCCGACATTGTGTACACTAGGAGAGGCATCCAAAATGGAGGCATTTATAAGGCCTTGGATCCATCAGTACCATTATACGAGTTCTCCCAAGATGACCTGAACAGCAGACGAGTGCTCTTTCGACACGAGGGTGAGGAATATGGTAAAGTAGGTTTGTGGATCACAGATGGTCAGTTTTATGCCAATGGTGAACTGGAAGTGCGTGCCTCTCCCCCTTTTGTCTCAGTCACCAACAATACAGGCCTGTTGGTGAAACAAGGTAGTGTTGTGCCCATCACTGCCACCAACTTGAGTGTAGATACGAATCTGAACATGTGGGGGGAAAAGCTTGGTTACGAGCTGCTAGAAGGCCCAAGTCACGGACATTTGGAGATAGAACACGAGGATGGTCCTCTACAGCGCTTCACACAGCTCGACCTGGAAGAGGGTCACTTGTCTTACCACCATGATGGGGACAGCTCAGCGACCGACATGTTCCGGTTTCGAGCGACAGCAGGTCAGACCAGCGTTGAAGGGAAGGTTAATGTAAAGGTCTACCCAGCCATCTACTGGGAGGTTCTAGTCGTGGGCAACAACCGTACGTTACATGTCGAGGAATCAACCAGTATTCTCATCACACCAGCATCAGTTCAGGTATTGTGAGTTACAGTACGTGAATCCATTCTACATATCAAATTTTAAAACCATTAAGGTACAAAAATTTTTGTTAATAGTGGTTAACTGTTTTTTCAGTAATAACTGCTATTTTACTCTGCTGCATTATGTATTGAATTTACTATTAAAAATAAATCTCACATTACAATCACTAGTAAATTTTAACTGTGCTGCTAGATCTAATTTAGAATTTACATAGTAGAAAATATTATTTTATTTGTACATACTCTGGCGAAAGTATATTGTTTTATATTTTGCTGTCATTTCTGCTGTTTCTGTTGTCTTTTTCCTTAGTTACTTTTCATTTTATTTAGATATAACTAAATTGCAGTATCCTTAATTGTGTCAGACTTGAAGGTTATTAAGTACATCAGAGTAAGTCTTAAGAGAATTTCCATTCTATTGTGCAACTTCCCTTCTGTTAATTTTTATAATGTTAAAAATGATTTTCAGATATTCAGACACATTCAAAGTATGTACTTAATTTGTATACAGTATTGACATTAAGTGTTTACTAGCTTGCCATGCATTACATACCAGACATTTAGTTGAAACCAAAAAAGGTGTGATTGTCATAGCATGTCCAATTTTCTTCGTTGGTCCAGTGTAACCATCCATGGTACAGTATGTACGTATACTCATGCCTGTAGTTGTCTGTGATTATATAATGTAAAATATGTTATAGCTGGACAAGTGTATTTTTTGTAGAGTATTTTGTGGTACGAAGTTCTGATTTTTTTGTTGTAGATGAAAATAACAGGTATTATATGTTGCATAACACATAAGCAGTAAAATATTTTATACATTTATAATAACTTAGGCAGTTGTGTTGTTTCCAGGGAACAATTGTTACAAAATCAGTAGGTGACGGTAGTGGGTGCTTAAGATAGGAAAATGTGGTGATTAGAGTAACATGTTGGGTTTGCTGGACAGGATATGGGTGCTGTTGGTAGACTGCCAAAACATGTTCTGTTATGCTGTTTTCCTACATTGAGGTTTGCTTACTGTTGTCTGTTTTGTGTAGAATTCTGGTTATGAAAGTTTGGAAGGATGTAATGTGAACAGTTTGAGATTATTTACTACTTTTTACTTTATGTAAGTGTTTGCGTTGCAGGTGAAATATCCTGGAATTCCTCCAACAGACATAGTGTACTTTGTCGCTGAGCACCCGGCATGTGGCTACCTGGAGCTGGACTCTGCCGACGAAGAGCAGGCTGAGACAACAGTGGATGTGTTTGAGCAGGCAACGATAGACGAAGGTCGGCTGATGTACGTCCAGGCGGTGACCAACTGCTCGCGTGACCACTTTGTGGTGGACGTGACTAATGGAGTGACGTGGCTACATGGCCTGCAGGTGCAGCTGGTCGTAGTGCCGGAGCATCTCTACCTGTCCGGTGGGGAGGTGAAGGTTTCAGAGGGTGGTACGGTGTCCCTACCCGTTGCAGTACTTGCAGTTCTCACAGAGTACTATCGTGATCGGGTCACAGAGTATCGTGTTGTTCAGGCTCCAAAGTCAGGGATGCTGCACTCCACCAGGGAAGCTGCGAGTTCTCTCTCAAAGTTTTCTAAAATGCAGCTTGAAGCTAGCATGATACAAGTAAGTCCACTAACAAAAATTAGTAAGTACTGTAGTACTTTGGTCATGTAATCACTTTCGAAGGATTTTTTTTTAAGAATAATAAAAAGAGTGTATCTTTGTGGTCTTGGATGCTAACATTATTGTTTTTTTAATACTGTAATATTTGTACATTGTCTTTATTGCTTGTTTTCGATGTTTATGTTTGCAAGTACACTAGCATCAAAATGCTAATTCACTGAAAATCAAAATAACAAGGGCTCTAAACATACATACTTTATCACAAATACTGTTACCTACAATTAGACAGCTGAGGAATTGTTGTATGAGAAATTTAGTGTACTAACTATTACACCATTCACTTTATTTACATTTTGTCATTTACTCTTCTCTGAAATTAACATACTTAGTGTATTTATGAAAACCATAAATTGATATGCATAATAGAGGAAACACTATTTATTGAACACTGCTGAATTGAACATCTGTATTTGTTTTTAAAATGTTGAATGTGTTTATAATTTTTGGTTGATCTGCTTATTGTCACATCAGTTGAATGTCCTCATTTACAATACACGTACGTATACAGTACTGAATGGGATTATTTGTCAGTTACTGTATTTGAAAAATGGTAGAGGCTCTACTTTATTTTTTGTATTATGTATGTATATATTATAATAGCAAAATAAGTACGTAACTGAAGATAAAAGTGTTTTCACTACAGATACTAATGAATTTAGTAATTAATATTTGTATATTCATTCTGTGTTAAAAATTTGTCACTGTACATTAAGATTCTGTACTAGTAAATAGAATACGGTTTAAAGTGCTGAATATTTAACTTAACTTTATTTACGTTTGTTAAACTTATCTGTATGCTTATTTTTTTGAAAGTACAGTACGGGACAGAACTTTGCAGAATCGTATCTGTGGTTAGTGGTTATTTGTGAAATGTTTTTTTCTAGTGCCAATAATGTGAATACAATTAATCAAAATGCTTTATCATTTTCAGTACACCCATGATGGCAGTGAAACATCAACAGACAGCATGATGATTGTTGGAGTCACTGAAGGCAAAATGAGTGTTCCTGCTACAGTGAAAGTTGTGGTTATTCCTGTAAACGATGAAATGCCAATAATTGTCAACAACACTGGCTTGGAAATGTGGAAGGGTGCTACTGTTACCATATCTAACAAGCATCTGGGTAAGATTAATGCATTATATTATAGTGATAAAGGCTTCGAAAAAGATTGTTAATTGACATTGATTGTATTTTATCTGGGTTTATAGTTACCAATTATAGGTTCTCCTTTCTAAACTTTATGTAACAATAGACTAGATAATTCCCTTGTCATATTTTCTATTTCATATGCATGATCGTAAAACATACTGAGTAATATCTAGTCGAAATGTATGGTAAATGAAAATTTCGTAAGTTAAAAAATATTTTTTCTGTTTTCTTTGTAATCATTAATCTTCTAGATTAAAACAATAACTGTTTGATCACAGAATTATCAAGGATTTTTAATTGTTAATTATTAATTAACTTTCTTAAACTGTTTACCAATTTATGTGACTCTTCATGTGTTGTTATAACACATTTCAAAGTAAATTCCAGTATGCGTTGGTTAACTCACTGATTATTACCATATTTTTGCATGTACAGGCTGCACAGGTGTACAGGTCGCACCATTGTTTTGAACCTTCAAAACTGGAAAAATAAAAACCTCATGTACAGACAGCAATAGGTATTTGACGATGTTGTTGCATACAGTAATGTTCTGTAGTTTTTCTGGGAATTTTGGCTGAACATACGCACAATGACTGATTTGTGGCAACGTTCTGAGACTGTTCATAACACTGCAATTGACAATGGTTTTTTGTTTTGTGTAATCAGTTTTTATATAATTTATATTATCTCGTCTAGTATTAGTTTCCCCAATTTTTGGTAAACTAAACGGGAGTGTTATATATAAGGTGAATTTTGTCACATAACACAATTAATCTTCATTTCGTTAAAGATGGTTTTCTAGTGATAGGATCTATATTTGTCATTTAATAGTAGCAAAAAAATTCGATTGCATGTGTAGGTTGCACCTTAAGTTTAAATGTGCAGTTTTTGAAAAAAAATTATGCAGCCTTAACACACAGAAATACTGAAATACAGTACTTAGCCACCCATCATCACAAAACTGTTATAGTGTAGCCATTAACTATTAGAATCAAAATTCAGGCGTAGTTTATAGCTAGTCAACTGACTTACAAAACAATTTACAGTATTCATCATAAGTTTTGTATTTACCGTATTTACGCGAATATTACACCCGCCCGTGTATAACACCCTCCCTAATTTTGACTTTCATAAATTAAAAATATAAAATATTCGTGTATAACAGCCTCGGCAAAAAATAACTACTTTCTAGCCATTAACATGGACCACTGAACATTGAAGAAAATAATAAAGTCATCTAAGTTAATATTTTTAAGTAATATTTTTCCAAAAACATTTTCAGAAAGACGTGTCTTAGGGTACAAGTGGTGTGTCTTCGCTACATACTCTTCAGCATTTGCGGCCGTTTCATACAAGCGTATTGCAGAGGGGAATATCTGCTGCGAAGATATTCTTTGGTCGGAACTCTGATGACGTCGTGGTGTTGTTGTATGGCGTATTTGGAATGGCAGAAAGCTACGAAACATGTGGCCGTAATAAAAACGCGATGAAAGCACGGAATAGTTACACCGCAGCATTTGAATTACAAAACGTGTGATATGCAGAAGAAAACTGTAAAAGAACTGTTTCACGAAAGTTTACCGTCAGTACACAATGCAAATGCGTGGCGAGAGGGAGTTGTGATTTTATCAACACAAATGTAATTATGTAGGCAGTATAACGCCTTGTTTTCCAATTTTTCTGTTCACTTCGGTTTTGTGAGTGCTCACTATCCAATTACAATGAAATATCTGAATAAATAAATATTGCCTAAATAAAAAACGACTGAAGGGGAACATGGCGGCCGCCATATTTGTTTACGACTTGAGTACCGCCGGTTATGTTTGGGTTATGTACTGAATTTTGTTATTTAAAAAATACATTTTAAATGGATCGTTCAACGCGTTATTCTTAAAAATGTTCATTCTCTAGAGTTATTGTAGTAGACTATAACAACAATGTTTTTTTAAATACAAAAATTTTTTATTCAAATTGTCTCGTGTATAACAGCCTCCTCATTTATTGACACTGGTTTTCAGTAAAAAATGGGGGTGTTATACACACGTAAATACGGTATATGAATTTTCATTGTCTATGACTTGTAACTTTGTTTTATTTCTACAGCTGCTGTTGATGTCGACACACTGCCAGAGAACTTGACATATGTGATTAATTCACCACGATTTGGACATGTTGCGTTCGTGAACTCTCCAGTTTTCCCAGTTGAGAAGTTTACACAAGCCCATATTAACAACAATAAAATTGTTTTTGTACATACTGGTAAGAATGGCAGTATGTATATTTGCTTGCTGTGTTATGTTAATTTTCAAAACCTTAATAGCAGAAATTATTTACACTAAATTATTTAAAAATGTTAAATACAGTGGATTCTCTATCCACCGTTTCTCATGGAACAGACAAAAAATTTCAATACATGAGGGATTTCAATGGATGTGGTCTTAAAATGCTGTAAAATAAATTTATCAGCCCCAGAATGTGTTCCATGGATGCTGGTATTTCAATCCATTAGTTTTCAATACATAGATAATCCACTGTATTATATTATTTAAATATATTTTGACTTTTAACAAATACTCAAGAAAGGAGTGCTTTTGTTGTTTAAAATCTACTCACTGCTCTGAAATGTAATAAAAAGTACCGTAATGATGTACGTAGTTATGGAGATTATGAAGTTGTAATCTAATTTTTATTTCTATGAATGTAATTTTTTATATGTTTGTTGTTTCCATTTCAAGCATTGTTTCGACTTGCCATTCGTAACTTTACTGCTGTTTTTTTTTTTTGTGTAATGCAAATTAAGTTTTAATATTGGGGTAAAATTTATGCCACCAATATGGCTTGTGCTTGCTCATGAAATGTTTTCTTTCTCTTTTCACCATTTTCTTTGTGATAGGAACATGCATCACAATTACACAACTGGCTTGCAGCATCTGCTTAAATGTTTACATTGTTACAATTCCAGGGATATGTACCCTTGGCACAACTGCAGTACAACTTAAAAGGAACTCTGGTTCTGCAATGTACATTACAAAAGGGAGAAAATACCTACCAGCTCAGTGTTCCTATGAGTAACAGCAAATTGCTTGGTCATTTGGGTTGCTTTAAACCAAAAACAAGGCCAAATATGGACATAACGGTATTCAGCCGAGCACCAAGCCATTTCCATCTCTCTTTAATCTCTCTGTGTCTCTCACCTCCTGACCAATAACTTAGGTGAATAAACTATTAATACACACATCTCCAACATTAAACAGGTCTAACATTTATGATTCCTACAATATCATTGTTTTGAAGCTAGTCACTGTGCTGCCACATGAGGAAATACAGTCCTAAGTTTTTGGACTTGACAGGTACTGGTACATTCAAATAACCAGGTTAGGACAAAATTTCTTTGTTACCCACTGCTTTGCAAAGCTGCGTTTAAGGAAATGTTTTCATTATTTAGCAAGTAGTTACTTTAACTCTTTGCAGTATAACGTCTCTTTCACAAGCTGTACAATTTAATTTGAGTAATATGCAAAGCCATTTTCAAATAACTTAACCGAAAAGTCATACACAGTAATTTAAAAACAACACTCGCTAATCTATTAATAACAACCGGACTGACAAACAGGTTGGCTTTATCCTATTCCTACCCATATTAGCTTAAATATGTAATGTATTAATAATTTTAGTAACAACATTTTCTAAATTAAGTTCAAGCAAATCAGTTACTAAAGACATTTAAAAAATGGACCAAAAGCATAACACATGAGGATAGTGAGAGAAAGATTTTTGGAAATGAAAATTATTTTAGCTGTGTATATTGATGAAACATTTATTTTCTAAGCAAACATTTGCAATGTAAAGACAGCTCTGTAACTTTTTAACATTGCAAAATGTCAAGCCTGTACCACAATGCAATGTATTCTGACAATTTAACTATAGTTTTAATTCAGCCGTATCCCTTGGTTTCTGTAAAAATCTATTTTTCTTGTCCTTTGCATTACATCATATTGATTTGTTCGTGAAAATAATAAATCATTGTTTACATAAGACTGGCTAGATAGCTGTTCCTTTCACATTGCTTCAGCATGTACAGTATCGGTATGAATATGTTGGAAATGCTAAATAATTCTTATATTCTTTCTGGAGTTTCATTTGAGTTTGTTTGGTAGTATAGGTCTCTACTGTATACAAAGAAAATAATTTTACAAGTGTCAAATACCGGTAGTACAGTTTATTTATACAGAAGAGGATTTTTTTCGAGCTAAATGTATGGTGTGCAGGTGGAGAGTGCAGCACCGTGAGTATGACTGTTACTGACGGTGTTCAGACGACAACTCCATTGAACTTCTCCGTGACGTGTCTCAAAGTAGAACTGCAGTTGGCCTCCAGGACATTATTGCACGTGTTTCCACTACGTCGCCAGCCAATCACCCAGTCACAGCTGTTCGCCACTGTGTCAGACCCCACTCGCGTCATCCACTATTCTGTCACTCGCAGACCGTCCCTTGGACAACTGGTGCTGGAGGGGCCCTCCGGCTCACATGAGACATCAAACTTCACTCAGCAGGACATTGACTCCAATCAGCTCTTCTACCAGCACACACACCAGTTTTTCGGACTCTCTACCAACGACTCTTTTGGATTTGATGTCCGGACTGATTTTGCTGAACCGTTATTAGATCAAGTAAGTTACATTATTTGTAGTGACTTAAGTTATGTATGACCAGGGTTTGAGTTGTACAGTGGTGTGATAAAATCAGTAGAGAATATTGTAACCCTTTCAATTAGTACATTCCAAAATATAAAATACGTATATTTAAGGACCACTAAAAATGGTGACTTGCAAAATTAGCGAAATACTGCAAAATTTGGGCGTAATTATATGTGTGTTAGCGAATTTCAGCATAATTTTGTTTAACACAATGTTTCATGCAAATTCAAACGACTTGGCAGATGTTTTGTTGCAAATTAATTGAGGCACACTCATAGAATTACATACAATTCCTTTCTGATATTTCTGAATTTGTTTAATTATTGTTTTGCTGTAATTATATTGGTCCATGCGTGCCATTTCAATAGATTTTTAACATTTGTCACAAATATTTAGAGTGTAAAAAAATAGGAATACTGATGGGAAATAAAACATTTATTTTACACATTCGACTACGTAAAAAACCGAACATTTACATTTTATAGATGGTGGCCATAGATACTTTTGTGCAGATATAGTCATTCCTCAATGTATTTTGCAGTTGAAGCGTATCGACTCACGCATTGCCATGGTTGCGCTGTACAGAGATCTCAATATATTGACAAGATGGCGGCCGAGCGACGGCAGTGGCAGTAAAAGTTCGAAGTCTACCGAGTTGCAATACAAATTTCTATGACAACGCATGTTTGTTTACATTATTAATGTTTTGTTTCGGCATTTTCGGGGATGTTGCATTGCATCTATAATTTTGATTTTCACAGTGGATATAAACTAAAAACATTACCGGACAGCGATATCACGAACTTGCTCTGTGTCGTAAGGATTAGGAACACAAATTTAAATGGCTAAAACGTGGTGAAATATCATTTTCAGCCATTTCATTAGCGAATAAATACCAAACAGTTTGTCTGTTTGGAGACAAATTATCTTCATTGAGCCATATATTTTTCGCGAAAAGAATAAATTATTTTAATTTGCACACCAGTCATACATTGTTGAAAAATTAATGATAATGAGGCAAAATCTAAACTGTTTGGTTAAATATAATCATTCTAATAGTATTGTAACGTGACCCGCCCTCGGGGCCGTGCTTCCCTCACTGCCAAGGGATTTCCTAGGGTTCTTTTTTCTTCGAAGTGGAACTAATTGCAAGTTTGTTAGAGGGATTTTCACCAAATAAAAATACGTTCTGTTACATCTGTACACTGGCGTTTCCACGACCCTCAACTACCAGGCGATTTATTGTTTAACTTCCACAATTACAACAGGAGATTTGACCAACATTTACAACAGCACCGGCGTACCAGTGGGCAACGTTCCAGATACATCAAGTACTACATAAGCTCGTGTTAGGGTGCGGTCAGTCCCGGATGCGTGCGGATCGCAGACTCGGGTTTTCGCGGCCGCTGCTTGCTAGTATGACAAAAAAAACCTCTCTCTCCAACAACTATATTCCCAGAGAAAACCAAAATATCAAAATACACTAATGGTGCACTCAAAGTGCCCACAGCTCTCAGAGTCAATCAAAAGGTAATGACCGTGACCAGCCCGTGCAGCATCACCGTTCGGCCGCCCCACAAAACGCACCCGCTGACGTCCCGAGTCAAAACCCTTCTGACCTCTTGCCCTCCGTCCGCTTCCCTCGTGCCCGTCCTGCCGCACCCTGACCGAATTCCTCCGCCTTACAAAATGGAGTACAGTTTATGCTTGCCTGTATGCTCAAATGTTGGTGCTAACCAACAGGATTAGTTCGCACCTGCTTAAACAGTATTATAATTATCCAGGACATACCGTATGAACCCACGTACCACCCGCACATTTTTGCGAAAATATAAGTTTCTAAAAGTGGGGTGCGGGTGGTACATTGGTCAAACTGCACTTGGGCCGTTTCTGCACTGACGACAAAGCACTGCCGTAGTACAACTTGCCACCTTTATCCGTAAGCAAGGTATTGTGCGAGGTAGAATGGACCCTAGTTTTTTGACGAATGACTTAATTAATTCACGTAACGGCTGTGATAACCATGTGGAATGATGTCAGCTGCGCGGCTGTGTTGTGCACTGTGCAGACGGTTGAAGATAAGGATGGAATGGGCGGGTGGAGCGAAGCGAGTTGGGCGGGGGAGGGGATGGGAGGTAGAGCCAGCAGCGAAGGTCACATTCCATTCGGTGTTGCCTCATTGCAGTTTGCTGCGCACAAAAATCTCGAGCGTGATAGCGAAGCACAGCACATACCGTTAAGTACCGAGTGGTTTCATACGTGTATTCATAGCTGAAAGTAGAAATGAGTCGTAAGAGGCTGCGTTCATTCACAGTTGCGGAAAAATTAAAGATTATTAGTGAAGCGGAAGAGTTCGGTAACCATGCTGCGGGAAGAAAATTTGATGTCGACGAATCGTGTGTGCGAGATTGGAGGAAGAATAAAGACAAACTACAAATGGCCAGTGGTGAAAGACGTGCGTTTCGTGGTGTGGCAGCGAAGTTTCCGGAAATCATTGCTTGACTAGGATGAGACGCGTGCCTTATCGATCGTTCATTGTCGAGCGCGAGACGAGGCGGGAGTGAGAGAGCAAACCGTAACAGCTGGGCTGGCAAGGTCACGCTCGCGCCATTCAGATCTTATCTGTTGCCCGCTACAGTGCCACGCAGCACTCACCTGGCTTCTATTTGTCATTGTTATTAAACATCTTGACCAAAAAAATATACATTTTACTTTGTAATTCTTTAAAATTTGTGACTGTTTAAAACTAAACTCCCTTCTCATACAAAATTATTTTCTACACACAGATTTGTTCCAAAACTATTTATCCCACAATGTCATTCTAAAAATCAGGGTGTGGGTTTTACACAGGGGCGGGTGGTACGTGGGTTTATACGGTAATTTAAGATGTAGACAAATACACAGGATAACACAGTTTTTAAACAAATAACAAGTGGATCAGGGCGCAAGAATATAGTTCCCCTGGAAACCACACTTCATCAGCAGGTTCTCAGAACATTGCGCATTACAGGCCACACCACCTCACAGCCAATTACAACACAGGATCCTGAAAGTTACCATTTATGGCAAGGCTTCCTTGAACTGCCAGAGCTGTGCCGGCGCCACCAAGTCGCATCCCTTAACAGCTCATATCTCTCTAAGAAGCATGAAATTTAACAAGAATTACATTATTCAAAATATCTCGAAATTAGTGGCTTATTCGACCAATTGCCACAACATGAAAGTTACTTGAAATTCTCTCCCGATGAATTTGGTACTAAACAAGCTGACAAAAATACCACATCTGACTGACTGCCTTCCAGCAATCCATAAGTAGAAACCAATGGCTCAATTTCCACACTGCAGCTACAGATAACACCTATCTCTGTCCATGTCCTTGGCCCTCAAACCACTCACTTACAAAACATAGTCAAATTACACAATTATGCCTTCTATTACACTTTAATATGAGGGAAAGGATAATTACCACTAAAACTTAATGTCCTAAACATAAGGTATGCTGGTGAGTTCCAGTGCCCTTTACAGTATTAAACAAAAAATGTTTTACTTCTTAAAATTTTTTTCACTACTTTAACTAATTTTTACGCCACTTTAAAGTTTTTAATACCGAATTTTTGAATCGCTTTTAACGTTTTTAAACACTGAAGTTGGCAATTTTTGTTCAACACGTTTTTAGGAGTCGTTATGTGTACTGTATCAGTCATTGTTTCTGCTCCAAACATGAATTCTAGGGCAAAAACTAATAAATTAGGACAAAAACTTATAAATTACTTTTAATAAATCACTAGCAGCACTATACAAAATTTGCTGTTTAAAATGGAAATATTTGTTTATGTGTATGTGTATACAAATGTACATAAGTATTTACTCGCGTATCTGCATGTATTTGACCAAATTTTTTCCCCAAAAATTTGGGTGTGACTATAATGAAGTTTCATCAGAAAAAAATATTTCAGTCTAGATAGTATTTTTGTGTAAAAAATATGACAAACATAAACATTTATTGTAGTGTGTTTAGATTTCCTGCGATGAATAACATTGTGTGAAAGCATATGAATATAGCGACAAGTTAAAGCATTAACAAAAATTGTACATCTGCTAATTGGTAATTTGTGTACGAGTGATGGTGTTTTTCATGATTGCTAAACTGCTAATTTATGATTATAACGGAAAATGATCAGTGTTATTTTTGGACATGATAAAATATGTAAACTTAGTATTTTCCTAATTAACCTAGATGTTTTGTTGATTACACCACAACTTCCAGTCACATGTAAAAGTAATTTATTTTAGTAGTACCCTTTTTAAATGCCCCATTTTTACACTTTCCTACATTTTACACGTACTTTTTGGAGTCTGATTTGCTGCTTCTACATTACAAATATCCTTCTTTTTACACTTCCCTGCAATTTACAACAATTTTTCTAGTGTAAGTGCAAAGGGTTCCACTGTGTAGGTACATATGTTAAAAACAGCATTAAAGCGCACACTGCTGTACAACTGAGCAAACACAATACCGCTTTGTATTTTTGAGTTTTGAACATTAAAAAATAATTCCATGAAAAATTACATAATTGAAAAGTAAAGTTTGTTATGTTATACAATCACAGAATTTGATTTTTTAACAAACATGCCACTCTCGTACAAGCTGCCGGATATGATATAATTGGCTGAAGAAAACTACATATTGTGTTGCGTCATGCAAGAGGTGCTCTAACTACCATGCATTTAAATAACCGTGCTGACAGTGATATTTTAGAATTCACTATTGATTCTTTCACAACTATCGGACATTTCAGTTCCAAGATACTGTTTGAGAGTGTGCCACTAATTGTTTACATGGCACATACTTTTTCAGAAAGTTAATGGTTTGCCCATGTGCAGGCATTTTTCTGTTGCAGAAAAGACACATTTTTAAAAAATACCTTAGTACAGTATGCCTTTCATAACAAGAGTACAGCGATTTTGTGATGGCACTATTACAGTACGCAAGTAAATATGGAATGCATACAGCATGTGGAAAACAAATCGGAACTTCACTTCGCCAAAAAAAATAATATTATTGATTATTGTTATGTTAATATTTCTATAACATAGACTAGGGGTGGGATAAACTTGTTCAGGTTTCGTGCTGTTAGCCACCATTTTTATTGTATTTGGTAGTTGTCCAAAATATGTTTCCAGAAATAACTAAACTGCTTACAGTTTACAAAATACCTTTATGGTTTGCATTCCAATTCTCACATTTGTCCCATATATTTGTAATGTAACAAACAGTAAATTTCTGGTTTTGTTAGTAGGTGTATGTGGAATTTTTTATATTATTAACATATTCTACGTATAATCTTTGTAAACAAGTCACAAAACACATTGTTCATAATGGAAATACTGTGACAACAGCACAGAGTACAACTTAACACACTAAAACACAGAATAAAATTATGACAGTACAGTTGAACCCTGTTTATAACATAATCTGCATATAATTTTTTTTGTTTCCTATATTTTTAACGTGTACCATAATACAGACAGTACTTTGATTTAATGTGTATGATGTCCAGTATTTTTTATTTCCTGCATACGTACAATATAAGACATTTTTTTTGCCTATGTATTAACCTCAACTGTAACAAAGTTTGTTGTAACAGTAGCATTTGGGATATTATTACAGTCAACTCTCAATTCACCGACACTTCGCGGTTCCCGGTAATAGGCTGGTTATTTCAGAGGTGTCATTATTACAATTTTGACCACTTTTCAGCGATCCTCAAACTGTAAAATGTCCAAATTTACTGTTTTTTGTCATTGAATCTGCGTTGGTGCTAAAGTTCGTGTTTTTATAAAGTGATACACATTTATTTCGAAAAGCAAACACATTATTGTTGAAAGTATACCATTGAAGTGGATTTGCAACCTTTATTTATTTCAATGTAAATCATAAACGTTAGTGGTAACATAAATTCTTGCTCCTGCAACGTCCATTTTGGGATGTTATTAGAAAGAATGTGACAATTAAGTTTATTGAAATATTAATGTTTTTTCAATAGAGTGATGTATTTTGAATAAATAGATACATTGGAAGCAGATATATGATCTTTTTTGGCTGAAAATTAAGCAAAACCGTAGCTGGCAATATGTATCATTTTGGCCACAATGACTTGTTTGGAAGTTATTTGCAAGAATATTGTATTAAAGTTTGTTAAATAGCAATATTTTTTAATGGAGTGTCGTATTTTGAATAATTAGATACACTGGAAGGTACTATGACCTTTTTTGGCTGAAAATTAGGCATAAATGTCACCGGTAATGTATATTATTGCAGCCACAATGACCTTTTTTGGAAGTTATTCGCAAGAACACTGTAATAATGTTTATTGAAAGAGTAATATTTTTCAATAGAATGGTGTATTTTGAATCAATGGATACTCTGCAAGTGCATATGCCACTTTTCTGTTGCTCAACATCAAGCATGAATTCATGATAATGAAACAGGAATATTGCCTGCAATGTCGGCGTTTCAAAATTATCTGCAGGGTACTATCGCAATGTTGTTGATTGAAATAGTAATTAATTTCAATAGGCACACCCATTCTGAATGAATGTTTGTCATGGTTGACATCTAAGGCTTTTCGCTGACACATTATTAGGCACAAACTTTATCGGCAGTGGTAATTCTAGCTGGCGAAACTGGTTACTTCAAAAAGAACATACACAATGTGTCTAACCTGTGTCACTTGTGCCACTTTTGACCACTACCTAGTCACAGTTACTGATGCTCTGCAGTTCTTCTAGTTCAGCCGGCAGTGTGAAAATAATCTACTTGTATAATGGTTCTACTCTGCATGAGTTTTTTACACACTTCACTAATGTGTATGAAAAGGGATTAGATACTCAGTTTCAATTTGTTGACCAACAGTAAACAATTACATATGTCAAGAGGTTGATCATTATTAGTGAATAACTTCGGAACGCCATGCTACAGCGCAATTTCTGTCTTGGTGATCTTCTTTTAGTTCTCTTCCTGGATGATCTTGTACTTCTTCATAAGTGTCAAAAATGTTCTATTTCCAGTAAATATGTTGAAACCAAAAGTCTGAAATTCAAATTCAATAAAAATAACGAGGTCGTCTAAAGTCATTCAAAAACATTAACTAAAATTTTACAGAATCTAAATCCAAAAAAAAAATCAAAGCAAGGGTTGCCAACAAATTTTAAAACCAAGAGAAGTCCAGAAAATAGAGCATGGATAAAAATCGTAATATTACAGGCACAAAGAAAGACTACCGTGTCTAAAGGCACGAGAAATCACTGTGGCAAAAACGTTTCGGCATGCACATGATGAAAAATGGGTGAGTGAACTGCCTTTATTGTAGTGGAAAGCCAGGGGGGCGGGAAGAGGCGGGCGGGGCGGCGACTGCCCAGGGGATGGGAAGAGGTAAGGCCAGTCGCCAACTGGCTGTCGCATCGCAAAGGAGGAAGGGGCAGCAACGTATGCTTTTAGAACAAACACACAGTGTGCTGCAGTACAGTTTTCGAGAAAAAAACTGCAACCATTTGTGACCATTATAAATGCAATGTTTTTGTCTCATATTTTCTTTGAATTTAAACATAATTTTTATATTATTTTCAAGCAAATTTTTTCCAATTTTCCACAGTTCCTCCAAAAAGGATCGTTACTTCTAGATGGTCGTCATTCCTGGGGTCGTAAAATCTATAGTTGAGTGTAGCTTAAAGACACCTATAGAAACAGTTATTTTTTGAAAAAGTATCATAGGTGTGCATTACAGTGATATTAGCGATTATGATCCTTAAGGGCCTCGCCTAACACACACTTAAAATTCGTTGCACCATGTTCATAAACACAATTTTTTTTATTACGAAACTATCCCACATATACCTGTTGTGTCAATGTACGAAAAGAAAATACACTTCAAATGATGACTGAATGGTTGTTTCAAAGCATCACATCAATTAGAAAAATCTTATCAGAGCCCCTCAAAATGGCTAAAAACAGCTTTTTCAACATGTTATATCTAAAAACCACCCACAGAATTAGTGTGAAACTACCGTAGAGGAATGTAATGGACTTAGCTTAAAACTTTCCACCAATAAAAATATTGGGTCTTCACTGAAAGAGTCAGTCCGGCGAGTAATCTACTATACGACAGCATGCCCTTGGTGCTGTGCTTCATTCACACAAACACACGAATCTCAGGAAATAAACATGGGAAAGTTACTTTTACATACATTTTTCTAATATTTATGTATGTGTTTTTAAAGGCACATGAAGTTTACCGTCGTTTAACATAATACATATTAAGTAATTGTAAGATTTTTGGTAAAGTTATTGATTCCTTCTTATAAAGTTTTCTTGTATGTAGCAAAAATATAATTTTATACTGGACAAAATGTTGTAAAAGTCTTACATTGTCCCTGTTAAACATACATATTTGCTGAGGAAAGTATTTCTTACTAGTATACACAAATAAATTTGGTGAAAAGAGTACTGCTGCATGTTTGGAAGAAGTTCCAGTATGTATGCTTAAATTCTGAACTTCTTGAATTTGGTTTATAAGTTTTTGTCAGTCATGTTCTGTGTATGGAATTCACATACAGTACTGTACTTTGTTTAAGAAAACAACCTGCTCACAGAAGCAAGTACTGCAATTCACAGTTGTTATGAAATTCCAATAAAAGACCATTGTTGTATGCTTGATACAAATCATTGTTACATTTAAAAATTTCTGATGTGATGAAGGTGAAAAAAATTTTATAAATACATTTTGTTGACTTTAAAACCACAGAATCATTTTAAAAATGATGACCTTCATACTATATTTCCAGAGAACAGAAAACAGTGAAACCCCTTTTTTTACACTTCTCATGGGACCTGGAAAAATTGTAAAATACAGGAAAGTGTAAAAACAAGGGAATTTCTAATGTAAAAGCAGCGAATGGGATTGCAAAAAGTAGGTGTAAAATGAGGGAAAGTTAAAAAATGGGGCCGGGGGGTTTGTAGGAAAGTTCTATTGTTGTATTTTCACCTACCTCAACTTCAGTGGGTAAATAATTTTTGTGTGCTTTATTTTTATTTACGTTATAGATTAGGATTATCTATCGTCTAGTTAATACTATTTATTTGTATGTTAAAGAGGTGAAATTTGACAATTTAAAGTTTTATCTAGGTAACATTATTTGTGCCCTCGTCCCTCACAACCCTGTGGTATTCTAGCTACTGAAGTGTTGTAATGTAAAACATGTTAGCAATAGGGTTTTGAATACCATATCATTCATGTCTATTACTGAAATACACGACTTATTTGAGCTCTCTATATAAAAAAGATTTACCATACAGCCAATCCTTTTCTGCCAATCATGAAACAAAAATTCATAGTGGAAATTTTTGTACAATTTTTACATTTGTTGTGAAAGTGCTTATGGTTGAAAGCAGTACTGTGGCAATCTCGATCAAACTTTTTATAATTTTTTACTGTACTTAAATCAGTTTGTTAGTTTTAAAATATGTTAGTATGTATTGGTACTTTTAATATGGTAAATTTTTTGTTTTAGGAACTGTACATAGACATTTCCATATCATCTGGAGGTTTGGACCAATTCCTAGACATTCCATCACTGGAAGTGGATGAAGGTGGATCAGTTCCAATAAGATTAAACATAACTGGCATTATTTCTTTCTTGGAATCTCATGCTGACGTTGAATTTCCTAATGTAATTGTGCAGCTCATTTCTCATCCTCGACATGGGAAAATTTTGCAGAATGGACAAGCAAATGCAACAGAATTCTCGTCAGAGCAGCTAAACAACGGTGACGTTGTTTACAAACATGATCACTCTGACACTGTTTCCGACGACATGAGCTTCTCCCTTGTACTTGAGCCCATGTCGGTACTGCTGTGCAACGTGAGTATTTCTGTCACGATCAACCCGGTAAATGATCAGCCGTTTCACCTCATCACGCGAGCACCACTGATATCTGTAGTTCAAGGGCAGAACTGCACCATCACACATCATGATTTGCTGACAGAAGATCCTGACACAGACCCATCAGGGCTCCAGTATGATGTCATCAGTCTTCCTAGCCAGGGTGCATTGCTCCTGGCAAGTAATGATTCTGAACTCGTCCCAGCCGTAAAGTTCACTCAAGCAGATATTGATGCCGGCCATTTGATCTACCAGCACTCTGGCACGTTGCAGCCAGTCACATTTTATTTCCGTGTTTGGGACGGACACTTCAACCCAGAGTACACAGTTTTCAACATTCACGTGGTGCCTCTAATGCTCAATGTGTCAGTCATCTCAACTGTCCTGCTGCAGCAGGGGTCCAGCGTGGCTTTCATCACACATGATCATCTATCCATGACCACAAATGGTCCGAGAGAACAGGTGAAATACGATGTTAGTCGACCCCCTCTCCACGGTAGCCTATATGTCAGAGAAATAGCTACCGGGTCATTTTCCCACCTTGACCTAGAGTCTAAAGCTGTTATGTACATGCAGACCGACATGACCACAGCAAACGATTCACTTGAAATGTATTGCTCTCTGGGAGATGTTAGGTCAGGTGGCTTGGAGATAAAGGTGATGGTCACACCATTGCTTAGGCTTGGTAACTTTACACCTGTTGCAGGTGCAAGAAACAAACTTACTATTGAGGTGTTAGATGCCACGCCTCTAGCTAAATGGACCAACAGCAATCCTGTTTTCCGAGTGTTGCGACGGCCTCGCTTGGGTCGCATCAAGAAAATAATTCGTAGCTCTGGTGAGCGGCGAAATTCTCGCGAGCGAGAAGTGAGTAAATTCTCACATGAGGAACTTCGAAGTGGTGTTATATATTTCGTGGCAAGACACTCGTTAGACGGCGCAGATCTTCACGATGATTTTTCGTTTCTTTTGTCAGCATCCATCTTTCAGCCTGCTTCTGGTGAACTTCATTTCACTGTCCAACCTGAAAGTCAAGATGGCACGCCTGCAGTTGGAGAAACATCGGTATCCGGCCCCAGAGATCCTGTCGGAAGAGGTAGTGATCACATGGTGGCCACAAGTCCGAACATCAGCAGTGACTACATATTGATAGTCAGCATGGTGTTGGGGGTAGTACTGTTAGCAATGGTGGTAATAGTGGTTGTGAAATGTCGGTCCATGCGTTCTGCACAGGAAGAAAACCAGAACTGCAAAGCGGAGTCTAAAACAGCAGATCTCCGCCCTCCTTCGCCTCCACGACCCAAGCGATTTTCTTCCAATAGTCCATCTCCGTTACCTGTAGTGCCACCGTTACCCCTACCCAATTCTATAGTTCCTTGTAAAGTGATACCCCTGGAGCCAATGGAGTCAGCGGGCAGCTCCGACGTAGATCTGAATGCGAGGTACCCCTACGGAGTAGCTGACGAGCCAGTAGAAGACTGGAGCAGTTACGAAGCGTCGGAACTGGCATTCCCGACACCACGAGTGAATAACCCCATGCTGAGAAGAAACCAGTACTGGGTCTGAGGAATGCTAACTCCTTGTGGACAGCATGCAAACACCAATGGCACTATTGTTTCTAGCAAATTTTGAGCATATCATACGAATTTTTTATTTATTTATTTTTAATTCCCTTTATATATATAGCAAACAATGTATTAAAACCAAAATTATAATTTTCCTCTGGTCATTTACCACGAGTTGCCTTAATATTTTGTATGTACCATACCTTACTGCTGGAGAACTTGTACAGTGTCCAGTACTTTAAAATTTTGTTACAACACTGGATAGTGTTAATTACAGAAACCCTTTTGCATGTTCGTGAATATAAATAAACAACTACTACTAAATATCAGAAAAATAATTTAACATAGCAGTGCAGCAGTTTTTATAGTTTTGCATTCACTTTTTATACCTTAATTAACACGCCTTAATAAGTTTGCACAGTACAAGCTATCTTCACTGGTTAAGTAGTTCGTTAATTTAGAGTACTTGACATCGAACATAGACTGAACGAAATGTGGGCTACATAATTTTTATTGAAGCATTACCTTTAATACTGACCTGAAATAATAATGAATAAAGATATTTCAGTTAGCAAGGTGGAGTGTATAGTCTATATCATATAAGTATTCCATATTTGACAGTTCACTTCTGAGAAGTATGTCTGTAAATTATAGAGACCTTGCTTTTCCGGGAAGCCAGGTAGGTTTAAAGCTCAAAACAATGGAACTACCAGGAAGATTTCTCAGAAGAGAAATGTCAAAATACTGAAACGTTACACGAGACTGAAAATAGAATCTGGATGTAATGCTCTTTGCAGTCCTCATACAGCATAAATTTCCCTCTTTTACACTTTCATGTATTTCACATCATTCTAAACTCTTAAACTGTGACATTCGACTATAGTTGAATAGACAAAATATTGCTAAACTGTGACGTACCACTTTAGTCAAACATCAAATTAATTGACTCTGTAAACACCAGGTACATGGATTTATCGCTTGAAATTAACCAAAAGACCAATACCGGTAATTTTTTTTAAATTTTTACACTATCTTGGCATAGTTAAAAAGTTTTATCCCGCAGCGAAAAAGTTATGCAGATACCTTGATTAATTTAAGAAATGTGTATCAATCGTAGTTTGCTTATGATAAAGTTCTGGAGCTAGCAAAATACTAAATGTATGCAATTGTATATTAATTGTTTTTAATATTGTAATGAAAAATATGTTATTGAATTGCAACAAAATCAAATCAACAAAGCTCAGTCGTGAACTTCTCATCAACCTCACCGAGAATGGCAACTTAAAAATTTAATAGTAGAGAACAGAACTTATGTAAGTTATACACTGATACATAGCCACTCCCCAACAAATGATAAAAATTAAAACACTAATGATACATAGGAGACAAAGAAATTTTGGGAAGAACTCAGCCACTGTTATCAAATATTCCTGATGGACATATTAAAATCTTGTTTCTAGATTTTAATGCAAAATAAGACAAGAAAGAATATGGTATCGTATTGTGGTGAGAAAATTGCCAGCTCATAAATTAACCATAAAGAATAGTAGGATTAAGGAAACCACAATATTCAAGAAATGACCACACAAATTAATGACCTAGAAAGGCCCAAACATTAAAATTGGGAGTATTATCAATTGATTATGTTACAGTGGAAAAAATCACTGCAAAGAAATTTATAATGTTAAAGTTCTCCTTGGAGTAGATATTGGCTCGAATCATAACTTAAAGGTAAAAATTAAATCGCAAAAAAAAATTATAAAATAAATTAAAAAACTGGCTATCCCAATCTAAACAGACAAAGAATTACGACCCCAATGATCTACAAAATAATGTGGTATATTTTAAGATATCCAGAACACCCCTAACCGACAAAAAAATAATTATAGTTAATAAACTGAAAAAGTTGCAGAAGAAATATCTTCCATTAAAAGGAGAAAGAAACATGTCTGGTGGAAACAGTTAAAAAAAAGTCGCAAGATGTGGTTAAACAACTGCCAAAGAAAGTAGACAAATTAAAAGAAACTACCAAATGTAAAGACAAACAACAATAGAAGAATCACTCGGTCATCACAAAACAATAGTCTATTACAAAATATTTAGACAGTATCAATCAAAATGTACTCTGATCTATACTTATGATGAAGAAAAAAAAACAGGAAATGTAATACAGAACTCTGGCTGACTAATTCAAAGAATTAATTATCTGAGATTACCTAAAAAGAACATGTAGAATTTGACCATCAACCAAAAAATAAAACACTATTAGAAAAGATTAATGAAGTGATTAATGTTGTTGGTTTAGTCAAAACCTAAAAAACAGCTGAAGAAAATCAACTGGTTGCAGAACTGTGGAAAAATGCAAATGAACAAACTCTTCAATTCGTACATGAGCACATCAGAGATATCTTGAATACTTAGAAAATGCCTGGAAAATGGAACACAGTGATGATTCATCCATTGCATGAAAAAATGTTTATAGATTTGATTCAAATAATTACAGGGGTGAGTCTCTACTTGAGGTAACATACAGTGAAATTTCATTACGAAGTCCATGAAGGGAATTTGGAATTTTATACCAGTACTAGGTACTGAAAATATTTCATTAAGGAGCAGTTCAACCATCTGCAGGGTTTTCAATAGACGTACTTTGTAGTGAAGAGTAGGTACTTTATACTGAAGTACTTTACAGGTAGATGCCAAGTTACATGAGGTGCTAGTTACATAAATTCATAGTTACGTAATATTTTGACCAAGATGCGCCGACATGATAAAGTGCGAGAAGATGTGCCTGCTGATTAACAAAACCAGTGTGTGACACTTACTATATTCTCTCTCTGTCTCTCTTCTTTGTTTTTTGTTGATCCTGCAAACAGCAGTAGGCATATCACTTCTTATCTCACGTGAAGCAGAAGTCCTGTGGTGGATCTAGAGGGAGTGGGTTGGGAGGGTAGCCTGCTGCGGGTGCCAGGTTAAACAGGGTTGACACATTTGTTACTTAATAATTCTTGACAAGGGCGAAGGATAGCCGAGATCCATCCCTGCATAGGGACAATAGTATTATTTCTGCAGGTATTGTTTGCTAACCACTAAAATGTTATCTAAGCATAAGAATGAATGCTCAACCCAGCCAGTAAGAAACATGAGAAATTTTTTAGGAATGCGGGGAAAAAGACGCGGACAATCGTGACAGATATTTTTTCAAAACAAGAAACTACACGGTCTGTGCTAAAATATTGAAATAAATGTTATAAATAGTCATTTTCTTATATTGGTACTGCAAATACAGTTCACTGTAAATTATATGTAAATACTATACGATCTTTCATAATTCACTGGTAGAATTAGTATCTGCAACTGGAATTCTGGTAAATGGCCACTTTTCATGCATATTTTGTCTGAAATAAATGCTGTTGTATCTTTTTTTAATTTCAAAATGTACAGATTAGGTTTTTTGTTAATTGCTGTAAACTGATAGTGCCAATGCTTGCTGTCCACAAAATGGAGTAGCTAATTGCAGTCTCTGTGAACTGTTGTAATAACGAAGACTTTGTGAGTGAGAGACAGATGTTACCATTGTGTGCATGTAAGGTGGCTGTACAGACATTTCAAATTTAAATGCTGTAACCATCTGACAGTGCCGTTAGCAGGAATGGCCTAAAATGAAGGTAACAACTAATCGATTATCTTCTTATCATGCCCTGTTTGATATCACTGATAGTGAAGTATTGCTAATATTTGAAGCAAGAAATTATTCCAGTGTTATATGGATGCATACTCATGTGGCGTGAGTTGACTGCATTTTTTGTTACTTAGACTAATTTGTTAATTTTTAAATGACTATAATATTGATGTGATGTAATGGATGAAAAACATATTGTTTTTCATGAATAAATTTCACCTAATCATGGGGTTTGTAACTGGTAGAGTACACAGACTACTTCGTTCACAGTTTGTACATTTGTACTGTATGTTGCATGAAGTAATGGTGTCCAACTTGAGAATTCAAGTTAACTTGTGTTAGTGATGTACATTTGTTTTCAAGATGTGTTTATGCATTTCTGTACTGTTATCAAGCGCTTGTAAACTTTTATTATTCATCATAAAGAAAAACTTACTATGTACAGAACATGTACAAGATAATATAGAGGAAATTATACTTAATATTACTTATCCAATAATCATTACACATATGACAATATTGTACTTACCGTACTTGTAGAAAACTGTGTGTAATGCTTTTAAACAATTTTATTTAAATTTTAAATTTTGTTTTCCGACAATTTGCTATATTACACGGCAGAAGACAAGTTTGGTTATTCTGAAATATGAAGAACTGTATCCACAGACAAAATAAATGTCTGATCATTATACCTATAAGCATTTGTAAAAACAATGTACAAAGCGTCAGATCACATTCACTTTTAACAATGTTATTAAGTTTATGTATGTGTATTTAGAAGTTGTGGTTTTGTGTTGAAGAATCACATTCAGTAAATTAGTTTGTTGAATTTCAAAAAGTATAGAATTTACTCAGGGATGACAGTGGTAAAGAAACGTAACAAATACAAAGTGTGAAAGCTGCAAGTGCTGTTGGATGGGAACTCCACTAATATGTACGGTACACAGTGGCATTGCTCAATGAATATATGTACAGTTTGTAGTAAGTGCACTCTACATGGTGGTATGAAGTACAGAACTATTTATCCGAACAAAGATAATGCTGTGCATGCAGTGCTATACACCCTATATGGTAACATAATTAGGTGTAATTATGTATTTTGTAAATATGGACTACGGAAGTGTCTGTGGAACTAAGAGCTTTTCCCGGTATATGTAAACTGGTGTTTATGAATACTCATTTTTACAAACAGGCAATATACTATTTGTGCAGTTATTTTGTTGATTGTGAATTTGTACTAAGTGAATGAATTTTAGTACCTGAAGTGTAGACGACATTATGCAGAAAGCATGTGTTATGAATATACGATTCTGCAGTGGAATATCAAAATGTCCCCTGAACTGCCGTATATACTTTTATATGTATACGTGTAAAATTGAGTACACATTATCATCAATCAGTTTTATGTTCCTACGAAAGCCTCCGAAGCTTCTTTTCTGCACTATGTAGAAAATAATTGTGACGTTGTTGAACTTTGTTTGGGAAGATGAGGTATAGATATAGCCATGTTAAAACAGAGTGTTGATGTTTTCTGTACAGAAAAATCTGACAAGTTTTAACTAAATTGCAGTTTTCTGATTGCTGCTTCTGTGTTATTTTCTTCTTGTTGTTACTAGTTATCAATTAATTTTAATTATGTTTTTGATCTAGTCAAATGTACTATTTTTTAAATTGCTACATTTTTATTGTGGTATGTTTTGTAAAGTTATTTTCTGCATTAATGCACATTTACCATCGATGAACAGGATAACTATAACCTATTTGCATTACATTTAGATACCAAAATATCTTTATGTAGTACAGTGGAGTCTAATGGTGTGTCATTGCACATGTGTCATCAATCATAGGGCATGTGTGTACACATGTATGTACTGTATCATGTTGTACTGCCGTGGTATAATCTTCACTCCCTATGGCCGATACTATTTAGGTATTCACCCAAATTCCTGTCTACATGTAGCTTACAAACTGTACGTGAACTTTTTGTGTACAGCATAAATCCTGCACACTTGTGGCCATAGGGAATACTCCTGTTACTGCTCCGGACTGCACTGTGTGCGCACTGGCCGAGTGCAGCATGCCCCATTAACCAGAACTCTTAGTGAAAGCAATCTGATTTCTGTAATCAGCTTACAATATGCATTGAAAGAATGTACACTGAGAGAAATTTATGCAGTTTTCGTGCAGCTATTTCAGTGCAATAAGGCAGCGACCTGTGGTTACCTACCCTATGTAAAGTATTGTATAACACTAAAAAGTGATTGCTGTGCTGAACATCGTGCAGTCGTTTTGCACTTCTGTAATTCAGCAGCTGTTCAGTACAGTACTTTTAATATGAAGTATAAATACAATTGCTTTACTGATAACGTAGTTTGTCTCATGGACAACGAGGTGAGCTGAGATGAGTAGTTTGTTTGCGTATTGTAACTAGTTAAAAAAGAGAATATCTTGACTCTGAATTTTAACGTCTAATAAAAGGACCATTGAAAAAAGAACTTTATGCAATAAATGATGTCTTATGGCTAGATATAATAATTGTGACAATCGCATAAAACTTGCTTTATTTTTCAGTTTTCAATGCACGCTGATTGCAAGCCCAGTATAGTAATTTGGAATACTCTGTAATATTTAATCTCTTCTCTTTTTGAATTTTTCCTGCCATTTGGTCCATGTACAATGCTTTTCTAGAAGGTATGGATTATCACGTTATGTTCCATAAATCTCCAACTATTTTAGGTTACGGAATACAGCTAGGTAATTGTTATTTTTTATGTTACTATGTTATGAAATGCTTATAGCAGCAAAGTTTGTGGTATAAAACTGGTCAGTTGTAAATTTGCTATAATAAATTAAACTGTATACGTTTGTTAATCAGTTAATAAAAATTATGATGCTATTTACAAGCATATTTTTTTAAACTGCATTATTTGATTATCTGTCCAAGTACATAGTAATTTTTGTACTCAATACAAATGTTTTTGCAGAAAAGTAGCGCAACTTTACTATTTTCAAGTTACTTTATTAGAAGTGCAGTACATACCTACATGTTATCAATAAAATGTATTTTCATGTTTCTTCCTTACTAGTCATGTTACATTATTTGGTATGGAAGTGTACATCATAATACTTCATTTATGGATAATCTACGTTCATTTGTTTTTATATTTTGTTTGTCTTCTTGTAAAATTTTATTTACAGTGTTTTCTATCACATGAATAAGATAAAGAAATCTTCACAATGATATAGGCCTATATGGTAGTTTGTTTTGACTGCTTATAAAGTGGAAATGTGGCCTAACTTAAATATTGTATATTTTTATACTGAAGTGAAATGAGATGGAGAAACTGATGACAGAGTTCATCAAATTACTATGAGGAATATGTAGCTGTTGAACTCATTTCAGATTCCTTCTCTGTAGATAACATTCAATTTTAACTTTTGGTAAAGCCTCTTTAGTAGGTATATTTCATTTATGCAAAGTTAATTTCTTCTCTTGTGTATTGATACAAAAAAATTTCATGTTATATCTTTATAATGAAAGCTACCTATTCATTATTAATATGATTATGTAGTTGCACATCCACTAGTGAAAAGAATTTGTGTTAACGGTTAAAGTTTTATTTCTCGAAATGCCACATTACAAAGTCAACATTTTAGTACACCTATTTCAAAACTGTATGCAGTCAGAAATGTGTGTTAATATAAACCTTGTTACCGTATTACAATAACAAATGACAAAAAAAAAAGTACGCCACTTCTGAAAGTCATCTACATGGAATCTTAGCTTTTATCATTAATGATGAGTGACAAATGCACCTCCCAAAATTTAGTGCTAAGTGCAACTGATTTTAGTTTGGTGTGAAGTTTCAGTTTTTACTTCAGTTTTTCTGACTATAAATTATTGTGTAAAATTTCAACCATTGAATACTGTTTTATTCATTGTTACTGAAAAACAGTAATCTAATATTATTAATAAAGAACAACTTATCATTTAGAACTGACACACCATTATACTGCCATGACTAGCATTATAACTTTAATTTTTGGTCTGTTTAGTTAGAATCATAGTTTAATGATTAATGAAAAGGGGTCAGAACAGGTGATAACTTGCAGACACACACAAAATTAATTGGAAGAACACGGGATTTTTAGTTGCTGTATATTGTTTTACTTGTTACATCAGCTAGCCTTCGGGTAATAATTGCAGGGTGTCTAGTGGACAGGAAAAACGGGAATTGTACATAAATTTTATCTGCACGGGAAATGTCCATGAATGTGCGGGAATTTTATAGCAACGCAAGATGTGTATGAAAGTTTTTTTGTTGTACTTTCTGTGTCTTAGTGTCGACGTCACCAAACGTGTACAGATGTTTTACAAGAACAGACTTGTATGTTCACAACTAAACGGAAGTTTTTTTATATGTTGGCTATACCTGGTGGCTTGTTCGCTTCTTTATTTTCTTCTTCCAGTTGTGTTCCAGTCTTCAGAATGGCATAGGATAATTGTTGTACTTATTACAATGTTGATATGCCTGTGTATTTCCGTTCAAATTCTTTATTCGTTAGTAATTGATCAACACTTATAAAAGTGTTAATTTTTGCATTCTGTTTTGTATGATATAAAATTTATGTTCAGAGTTTCATATATTTAAATGAAAATATTTCATGTTATGAGTAGGGATGGGAATATTTCGCGAATTCAATGACCTGCAGGCTAGAATCCACTGTACTATGCATAATCAAGCCCCGTCTATTCGTTCATTGTCTGCTGTTCCACTGAGTAGCAGCTAGTTGACAAATGGTCGGAGCTTGAGTTTGCATATGATGTTTGATTCTAACAAGCAGGTCACGGATTTCGCGAAATTCTCCCATCTCTAGTTATGAGTTTAGACAATTCAATCCAATACATATTTGCATATAGACAAGTGAAATAATTTTTAATGAGGAATAATTGTTGCAATTTAAGCAATTTATTTTTTGCGAGTAAATTTTTTAATCATCAATTCTATTTTGGAACGATTAATTTTTTGGCAGTGGTTTTATGAGATTGTGTGACTTTTATAAATTTAACATTTCAAGATTTCATAATTTTTGTTAAGTGAACCATTTAATACAGAGATACAGTTTTCTTTATTTAATATTTAGTGTTATGGTTTTAAAAAATTTTGTTTTATTATTACAGGATGAGCATTTTTTGTACTGTTTTTAACAACTGATGTTTATTATGAAAAGTTTGTGTTTCATGTACATAAATTTCCTTAGATGTGTACGGGAATTGTTCATAAATTTTATCAATGCTTTTTGCAAGACACCCTGTAATTAGTGGCACAATTCTTTTTGGCAGTGAACTTTGCTGCCAGAAATCAAAGTGTATTTTTTTTTTTTCCTTTGACATTTTGTGTGTGTCAATATGAAATTCAAAGTGTCTGCTAGTTAGTTTTGACTTTTAAGACAGTTATTAATAGTTTATCAAAGTTTCTCATCTGTTTACCAGAGCATAAAACTAAGTCATTCTTTAGATTGTTTTTGTTTTCTGTTGCAGTGAATCTGTAATGAAAGCATAGAATTGTAATACAGAATAATTTATTTTTAAAGTCCTTTGTTTAACACTAACAAATATGTATTTGCAAATTTATACTCTGATGTTAAATTATTCTGGTGTTAAAATTGTTTGTGAGTGTTAAAAATTTCAGCATAATTTTTTTTTTAATTATTTCACAATTCAAGGGTATTGGAGTAAAAATAGATTAAGACTAAGATGTGTGCTGTGTGCTAGTGTTATGCTCTCATGTAAAATTTTGTTAAGTAATATAAATAATTTATTTAAAAAAATATTTCTTCTTCTTAAAGTTTGAATTAGTTTCTTCAATGGTGAAACTGTTACCTACATAGGCTCCTTCTGCATATTTTAGTTTACGTTCAGCTGACAACAGTCGGACAAAAACCACTGAATGAAATGAAAATATTTTATTTTACTCGTATTTATGAACGGCGAACCATATGACAGAGATTGTACATTCATATTTTATATTAATTTGTTCATAATGGGGTGCAAAAGAATTAAAATAATGATGTTTTAAGTAATTGTTGTAAGAATAAAATTCAAATGATTTATTATGATAACACACTACTTCACAAAATGAAAGAATGGTGCTTTATCACTTTTTTTTTATTTTAAGGTAGGGGAGTTTAAAATGTAAATGAGTTGTCAGTTACTAGTTTGGCATTTCTTTTAATGACTTGTGGGTATGCTAGAACTGAAAATGGACCAGTGTTAACACGTCCGTTTTTATTGACAAACGACTTGCTGTCCATGCACTTCCTATTTCATGGTCACTCGGAAAACTAGGTTGTGTCCAGTTACGACCAGCTGACTGAAAACATAATTTGTGTAAGGAGCCTTTTAATGTATTTGCGGTTGTAGTAATGTTATTATAAATTTGAAAGGTAGTTTCTAAGACTTGTGTATTGTCATGTGTATTTTTCATATGGTTTTATGTGGAAGGAATACTAGCTTACATTTATAAGAATCATGTTGTAACAAGAGAGGCTGTATTTTCTGTATCAATCCTTGTACTCATCATTTAAATTAATTTGTCTGTAGAAAGCTGCTATTCGAAATACCATAACTATCATCGTAGAAAAAACTCATAGTGTGCTACTGTCAGCTTGCTTTTACTTTTGACCATCTAAAAATCACGTCACTCTTTCCAAATGCTGAATTATGCTTCTGCTTGTCCATTTAACTTAATTCTGATTTTAATTTCGGTTTTGTTTTTCTTGGAGTAGTTTTAACCTCCAATGTACCGTATTTCTTGAAATCTTAGGTCTCATACCATGTTTACAGATACAGTATTGAACACTGTTGTTCAGTATTAAAATTTTTGTCTTTTATTTGTCTTCCTACTGTGCCGGAGTATTTTCTACAATAACTCTTGGCATTTACAAGTGACTGTCATTGCAAAATAAACTGTTAATGGTGTCATCTTCATGTTTCAGTAAGACGACCATGTTTACAGTGTGCTTGTTATAGTAACTCACCCCAAGTAATGTGTGTGTGAATTTCTGTGAGTAAAGTATGAACATTCACTTTGGTGCTGACGTCTGTGTAGCGAACTGATCTATGGTCCTGTGTATAAAAATAAAGAGGAACTGAAAGTTAATAAAGTGTATATTTTACTATGAAACTGTCAGTATATGCAAAGCTGTATTATGTTTGTTTTAAATAGAAATGTTTAAACATGCCAAATGATTTTTATACTGTGCTGTAGAAATGTACACTCAACTGTAGAGTTAAGAAGACAGTTTTGCTAAATAAAAGTATTAAAACCATGTGTACAATTTCAGTTAAGTAGTAAATTCAGTAGTGTAAACATATGTATATGCTGTGCTGTGAATCACATCCTTTTGTTCCACTGGTGAAACTGTTGTTTTGAAATCCATCCCCCTTTCGCTAGCTGCATAACCAGTAGCGGCTGGTGTTTAGTCGCTCAAATTCATGTGAACCCTTTATATATATATATATATATATATATAAATAAAAGAACTGAGGTGTGCAGTGGGTTTGTGCTATATCCCTGTATTACCTGTGCATGTGCACAACAAAGTGATTTCATCTCATACGAAAGTTTTAATCTTGGACGTGTGCACAAGTTGAACTGTGTTCATTCCTTTATTTTGTCGTTACAGCACTGCAGTATCTCAGTTCTTTCATTAAAAAAAAAATTTCACAACATAAAAACAAAAGAAGGTGTTTCTGGGAAAATGTTCACACAGTTACAGTGTCAGACTTTCCATTGTTTAGCTGAAAAGTTTCGCAAGTTTTTCTTTGCTATGGGTGTACATTGTGTGGGTCTTCTGTAAGTAGTAGTTAATGTTAACTGTGATTGTTATAAATTGTACAAAACTATAAAGTCTATGTGCAACATTTGTCTTAATTTTGGGATGTATAGCAGAGAGGTAAAGTTCATTCAGTGCTGTCAGTAGAGTTCAAACCCTCTGTTCCGTGTAAGCAATGCTTTGTTAATACAGTAGAACCCCTATATTACACTTTCTAAGGGACAAATGAAAAATTGTGTAAACGAGGAAAAGTGTAAAAGGAGGGTAACAACAAAACTGTAACAAAACTTCTTTTAAATATAAATGTGTACACGTTGATTTATAATTGCAGCGCAGATTTACTATCTGATCTCAAAAAGTATTTATAAGTAAAATGTAATCAATATTCTTACAAAGAATTTTGTTTAGCATCAACATGCTATTGGGCATAGATTAAGAAAAGGCATGATTTATACTACTAACATTAATTAAATTGCTCTTCTGTTTTTAAAACTTTTTGTACACATACGTAGTCACAGTTAATATTTTTTTCTTTATTGAAATTTTATCCTTCAAATACAATATCATGTAATTTGTAAGTGGAGGGAAAAGTACTGTTAGCTTAGTAAAAAAATAAGTGTAAATCAGGGGAAGCAAGTATCAACTGCAGTGTAAATGGCAGGAATACAATACATTGTTAATGTAGGGTAAATAATGGGAACGAGAAATAATTGCGTATTTAAGGGCAAAAAGTAATTCAGGGGAATGTAAAATTGAGGTTTCACGGTACACAAAAACATGGGTGATTGTAGTATTATTTGGTTAGAGTTACATGACATCCTCTGTAACCCTTCGTCCGGCAGAAATATTAGAATACGTAATCATAAATGTCATATATTTTAAAGTGTGAAGCACGATGTTAGTTTGTATGGGAACTGTGTGATACAAACTCTTCTTAATGTTCGACTTACGCAAGCCATTACTAAGAGCGTTCTTAGATCAATGATATTAATTGTGTGTAGGCCTGTCTGAGTATTCATGATTTGTTGTTCCTGATGGAAATTCTATGGCAATGATCTTTGTTGGCTTTTGAAACACAGTACACAAAATTGTTACAGAATAATGCTGAAGAGAAATTAACGAATTTTATGATGCATTCAGTCCAGCTATATGACCTGAAGATGAGGACATATGATGTGCTGACTGCCAGCTGACACATTTTATCTTTGTGAACAATTCTGATAAAATTTACACATTTATTCCCATACAGATTTTTTACAGGTGTGCAAGACTTTGTAGTTAAATTGGTTTTAAAAAAAATGCAGTGCTGTACCAGCAGTGTAGACAGAAAGTTACCATGTCACTCGATAGTTTATAGGTGTTTTGAGTTTTATCATCGTAAAGTCTTAAAAACTGAGTGTTTAAGGTAATATCAGTTTTCTTCTTAGAAATATAATGGTTGAATCTGGTCAAAATTGAATAAATTTGAAGTCATTTTTGTGTACAAACACAGTATGTGTTAACACTAGAATGCCCAGCAATTGTACTGTACCTAGGACGCCCACTAGGAGTCATTTTGACTAGTGTTATTATGCTATAAAGTTTGACCTTTATGTGTTTTGGCTTTGAGAAAAGTATAGTTAGTTTTACAAGGATTTCACAAAATGTAAAATTACTAAAAACATGTAAAGAAGTTGCTTTTTAAACATTTATTTACCTTCAGCTTATCTACATAAAAATATAAAATAAATATATCTTACAGCAGTACTGTAACAATATTTTTGCACTTAACAATGTGACAATCTTTTCTTTAGACAAAATACGATTGAAAATGCATCCTACTTTAGTATTTGTACTAATATATAGACTTCGTTATTCAGTTTTCCATAAATGTTTTAGTACTTATTTCACACTTTTTGCATTTCCAGGCCAATTTAACTGTACAGGATCTGCATAGGAACGTCTTGCACATATTACAAATACCAACAGTTCAATTTTTCTTGCTGTTTGCATTTACTTGGCAATACTTTGTTGACTGCTTAGGATCTTGATCAGAATCGTTATTGGGCACTGGAGTATTTGAGTGTACATTTCTAGCTTGAATCTTGGGTTTTGCCAGCTTTTCTGCGGACTTCTGCAGGAAACATCTACGAGAGATTTTTTTTTACCTATATAATCTCCTTGTACAAAATCCAAGCATTGATAGCAGCCAAATCTAGTGTATTTTGAAAATTGTACACAAGCCACCGTCCAGTACTAGTTCAGACAGTGTACTGCCAAACCATTTGGTCAAAAATGTCCACACCATATTTTGTGTCATTGCAACACTCAACTGTTTCAGGGGATATCTTTGAATTATTGAAATGTCAACATTTGAATGATGCGCTGAGAATATCCACATTCTTTTTTTCTTTCCCTGATAAACTGTGAGTGTCATGCCATCATTCTTGAATACTTCAGTGGAATGTTCTTTTTTCATAGATCTTATTTCAGTAGGAACTTCTCTTCTACTTTTATTCATTGTTCTCAAAAAACTTGTTCCATTCTTTCCCTGTTGCTTTGCAAGTAAAACTGATGTGAAATAGTTATTGACAGTCACACTGCGATCTTTATTGAAAAAAGGTTCCATCAGTTGCATTACTACACAATCTGATACACACTTGTCAGATTGACTAGAATCGTCTTTGCGAACATATAGAAAACCATTTGCCAGATATTTGCTATCCTTGTCAACTGCTAGCCAGGACTTCTGTCCAATCTTATGAGGTTTTGAGGCAATTGAGGCAATATACTGGGTAAAAGGTCATCTGGCCTTCCTTGGAAACAACTGTTTGTCGATGGTAATGAATTTCCCTGGCTTATCTGTTGCAAAGAGAGCAAATTTGCTTGTCTGCAATCACATAGAACAATTTTACTTTTCATCAAATCGAAGGTAGCATAAAAGTTCACAAAACCTATTCCTTGACATGGCTTGTTTACATAATGGTACATCCCAAACTTCTATCCACAGACTGTGAACAGGTAAGTCATTCGTACCTGCCACCCCTTGCAGATACATCACAGCAGTAAATAATTACAGTTCTGCATCAGTCGAAACAAATTCTTCACTTTCACTGTGCCTATGTGCTTCAGCAACAGTACATTCTCTAATGTGTTGCAGTGTGTTTTGATCTATAAGCAATCACCATGCACTTGCTGGGCTTCTAGGAGAAACACTTTTTTTTTTTTGCATATTTCGCAGACCCAGGTACTTCAGTCAGGATGTTGGGACGTGCACGCCTACCTGGTTCATGATCGCCTGGTGTAACTCGTGATTACTCATTACCATCAAAACTAACCAACATCGTAGGACTGTCGCCCTTATCTTCCGCTGCCACAACACTTGCAGAAGACTAACTGAATACTACTAGCAGGCTGCTCAGAAAAGAAGAACCTTGGCACTTCATTGCCCCAGGTAGTGCCTAGATGATCAACTGTATTGTTGGAAACAGCTAGACCTCTACGCTGACTACGACCACCTCGGCTTCCTCAAGAAACTTGTCGTAGGGCTCTACCATGTCCCCGAGAAAATGTGGCTTGTTCTCTATTCTTGATCACAATTTGCTAGAATAATAATTTAGTTAGTAGTAACATCAAGCAATCATGAATAACAGTTGAGTGAAAAAAAATTACAGCAATGCTATGTTCTCTTGCGTCACTCTCAGAAGAGCTCAATCCATCGTCGAATCATCTGAATCCATTTCTTTACCTACAGCTTGTTACTCTGACTACTCTCCAGGAATGTCTTGTAAATATTTTATAACTTTTTGTGGTATCAGATCTTTCCTGCTTGTCATCCTCCAAGGAACCACCAGTGAAGTGTATCATGTGCACAGTCTACAAGGTACTGTGCTATAGACAATTCACGACAAGCTCCAGCATGGTGGGTATGGAGGACAAAAGGATGTAAACAACGCGCATTGATGAGCAGAGAGATGACTGATAATAAATGTAGTGCTACTCCCATTCACAGTTGTCGCAAGAACTTGTCAAGGTGGAGGCGAAGTGGAACAACAAGAAATGGCAAAAGCAGAATACTGTATAAGAGATTTTTTTTTGTGTCAAAGAGCCCAAATGAGCCACTGCTGTCAAGCGGCTAGAACACTTGCCTCCATCGTACCAAAACAATCTTGGGTGCAGTTCCCAGTGGCATCAATCGAGATATTCGTGTGTGAGTATTGTAGCAGACCATGTTACTGGTCGTTGAGTTTTCTCGGGGTTCTCCAACTTCCCCACCATATTTTCCTTTTACATAATTTCAAAACTGCTCGGAAACACTAGGTTTAGGAACAAATGAGGCAATAATGAAAGTAAACATTATACTGGCATATTCTACTTAAGTCTCTGCCCTGGAGCTGCGCTTCGGGGACTGCTAATTGCGACATGCTCAACATGCCAACTTCGAAGCCGCAGCCAGCGACCTGGGGAGTTACTTCAGGAACTTTGACAGGACATTATGAGACTAGACCATCTGTCACTCGAGCGGTGTTGGGAAGAAGCGCGAGATGTTCTTGACATTGGGTTCTTCGTTGATGCCACTGCAGACATGGATTTGCGACAAGCAGTACACCTGACAGCACCTCATACCATGAAAGACGATCTAGCCCGTTCTATCACTAGAAGTTGAGTCAGCATGATAGGTGCCAGCGATTAGGCGTGCGGTGCTAACAGCGAAAGTAACAAGCGACGAAGTGGGGAACAGCATCGAGAATACCCTGAAGGAAACTAAAACAGTAATAAATGTCATTTCCAGCAGAGTTGGTGCTTTGGAGCATCGCCCTCGTCCAGGAAAGCAGCCAGAGTACAGGGGGTTTGGATGACCAGGAGAGCACAGTGCTGAAAGTATCAGCGACGAAACCAGGAGCCAGGTGAGACCAACCAATCAGCTCAAAATTCGGGAATTACGTACACACTGGCCGTGAGGGGTGAAGGTCGGTGATTGCTGGAGGTAAGACCCCACAATTCCTTCAAGTACATTCGGTGAAACAGGCACTTGATGCATCGCTGGTGGAAGGCAGCCTGATAAAGGGGCGACCATTACTGTCGCCAGACCAGACATCCTTGGACCTTTTCCCCAGCAATCACGAGATCGAAGTATTGGAGAGTACCTACATGTTAATAACTGTAACTGGTGAGACAACACTAGTGAAAGGGAAGAAATGTGTGCAATTAAAATTGGGCAAACTCGAGTTAGAACATGAGCGCTACATAGCAGATATTGTAGATGTGTGTTTACTGGGACTAGCTGTTCTGCGCAAACTAGGATGCTCCATTGACATTCGGCTGTGGGTCTTCGGGGTAAGTGAAACAGAGTTGGTACTGATACCACGACCAGTATTATCATCACCAGTAAGCTGCCCGGTAGTTTGTCGTCAGACCACTATGGCGCCAGCTTCTAGTGAAATTGTGATACTAGGCCACTATGTAGGAAAATGTATGAGGCGCTTAGGTTTAATTGAGCCTATAACAAGAGAGAGTAACCTTCCTCATAGAGTACTTATTGCAAGGACTTTGGTTTCATCAAGCTCACTTAATCTCCCCATTAGAATGATAAACTTGGTTTACAAGGCAATTCGTCTAGAGGAGGGGGCCACGATTGGGTTATGTAAACAGATTTCCCAAATAAACACAACTGAGTAAGATTTTAGGGGAGGACCTTGTAAAGCATACTCTACCAAAACAACTTACAGAACTCCTGTAGAGAACAAAGGAAGACCTGGACTGGAGACAAGAGAATGTAGTTGCATAACTCTTAAGGAAGAATCAAAAAGTGTTTTCATGTGGTTCGCATGATCTTGGTAGAACATCCATGGCATGTCACCATATTGATACCGGAGAGGCCAGACCCCTAGATGTCTGCCTCTTGCTTCATATGAGGTGGCTAATGGCATTCTGAAGAAAATGAAGGATTTAGATGTGATATAACCATCGATCAGCCCATGGTCATCTCCGATTGTGTTGGTCAATAAAGACGACTCAACAAGATTTGGTGTAGACTACCGGCGGTTGAATTTTGTGACCAGGAAAGACTCGTACCCACTTCCTCAGACACTCTGCATAGCCTGGCTGGATCCCAAGGGTTCTCAACCTTGGACATGAAAAGTGCGTACTGGCAATGTAAAGTGGTCCCAAAGGATAGAGAGGACTGCCTTTCCTGTACAAGGGAAAGGGATTGGGCAAATTCAGGTCATGTCTTTTGGACTATGCAATGCTCCAGCAACATTTGAGCGACTTATGGGAAGAGTACTACCTTTGGATATTTGTCAGGTTTATTTAGATGACATTGTGGTCACAGGGAAAACATTCGATGAACCCCTGACATGTCTTGATTCAGTGCTTCAGAGGATAACAGCAGCTAATTTGAAGCTAGTTCCCAAAAAGTGTTATCTATGAACAGTGAAATTCCTGGGACATGTAGTAATGGCTGAAGGGATAGAAACAGATCCAGAGAAGACGAAAGCTGTGTGCTTATTATCAGCGTTTTGTTCGTGGGTTTGCCGCAATAGCAAAACCATTACGTGAGTTAACTGAGACCAAAATACAATTTCTCTTGTTCCCCGAATGTGAATCCTCGTTTTGAAAATTAAAGGAAATTTTGTTTCACCTATTATTCTGTACTATCCTAGCAGCGATGGCGAGTTCATTTTAGACAAATATGCGAGCGATGTGGGGATTGCTGCTGTGCTGTCACAGATCAAGGATGGGAAAGAGAGGCCAATAGAGTATTTCAACAAAGTGGTACATACCGTAAAACGGGGTGAATAGGATCACCTTGGGGTGAATAGGATCAAAATTTGAAACAAATTTCTTGCCAAGAATGTTCATTTTTAAAAGTTACATTCCAATCAAATTATCTGTCAACAGCATTAATTTGCCTATCGAGAAAAAAAAAAGTTTTTAAAGCAAATATTGCACTGATAATTTCGTTCTAAATCTTTTGATCCTATTCACCCCAGCGATCCTATTCACTCCGTTTTACGGTAAGCCAGAAAGAAATTACTTTGTAATAGGGAGCTTCTGGCAATGGTCAAGGGTATTTCAAACTTTTACCATTACTTATACAGAAGGCATTTTATTCTATGAACAGATCATGCATCGTTACATTGGTTACTAAAGTTCAAAAACTCGGAAGGACAAATAGCTAGGTGGATGAAGCACCTCCAAGAGTATTATTTTGAAATAAGCACAGACCTATACGCTTACACAAAAATGCTGATGCGCTGTCCAGGAAGCTCTGCAAGCCAATGTGTTTTCATTGTGATCACCAAGAAGGGAAGACTGCAACAAACTGCTGGGAGAACAAGAATCCAAGAGTTCACAGCTGATAATGGACCTCCGTCGAGTGATGAAAACATTGGCGAAGATCAAAGAAAGGACCCTACTCTTAGGCCAATAATATAATGGAACGAAACGGGCCAGTGATCATAGTGTGCTAAGTTATCTGATTAAAGTACTACAACTAAGACATACTGGCACAATGGGATATTCTAGCTCTGAGAAATGGTGTGCTGTACCGGAACTGGGAAAGTTCATGTGGCAAACAAACACACCTACAGCTAGTACTCCCAGAAATTAGAGTTCCAGAGGTGTTGAAGGAACTTCATAGTTCAGCAGCTGGATGACATTTTGGAATTAATAAGACTCTCAACAAAGTTAGATAGCGATACTATTGCCTTCATTGCAGGGACGATGTCAAGAGGTGGTGCAGAACATGTGATGCCTGTACTGCAAGAAAGGGACCGAGAACTTGAGGTCATGGTCATCTTCAGAAGTACATTGTTGGAGCCAAATTTGACAGAATAGCAGCAGATATTTGGAGTCCCTTACCAGTGACTGAGAGGAAGAATCGGTACCTATTGGTGGTACAAGACTACTTCACCAAGTGGCCTGTAGTCATACCAATACCTAAGCAAGAGGCTAGTACTGTGGCCGATGCTTTAGTGGAGCATGTATTCTCAAGGTTTGGAGTACCACTCGAACTTCACTCCGATCAGGACCGCAACTTTGAAGCCAAGTTATTCCAGGAGGTGACCAAAATTTTGATAATGAAGAAGACACGGACTACTCTGCATATATCCTCAGTCGGATGGGATGGTCGAGCATAAAAACCGTACCTTGGAACAGTACCTGTCCATTTTTGTGGCAGATAATCAAAAGTATTGGGACTCCAAGGTGCCCCTATTCCTTCTTGCCTATAGATCTGCTGTCCATGAAGCTGTTAGGGAGACAGCTTCGGCTTCCAAGTGATCAGTTATTTTGGAGACCAACAGAAGTAGAGCAGTCTGTTTCACCGACTATGTATGCCGATGAACTGCACTGCAAATTGGACCCAGTCAATGACTTTGCTCGGACACATTTAAGGGCCAGCAGAGACCGGATGAAAACGAGATATGATCGGAAGGGACCTGAAGAGACTTTTCAAGAGGGCAGCTGGTGTGGCTGTATAACCCAGAACGAAGAAAAGGATATTGTCCGAATTTACATAAATGCTGGGAAGACCCTTGCCAGATTGTTAAGCAGATAACTTATGTGGTTTTCCGGATTGTTCGTAAGGGCTCTCGGACAAGAAAACCCAAGGTTGTGCATATTGACAGACTGGCTCTCTACGATGGACCAGAGACTATTGTGTCTTCTCGAGACGAGCAGGCTTAAGGAGGGGCAGGAATTGCGAGCCACGACTATCTGGCTGAGCAGTGTAAAGATACAGTGGCAGTCAAGCTAAGGGACTTCCGTGTGCTCTAAACGGCTTGTGTTACCTTTTGTGGCGACGCGATAGTAGGAGAGCAGTACAAGCTGAAATAGCAGTGGTAAGAGTAAAGAAATTCGGCGTGTATTGTGCTGCTCATGTTGCCTTTTTGCGACGCGTGGCGGCTACCTGCACCTCTACTCGGCTTTTGAAAAGACCCGAATAACAGGAGCTATCATGGTCTAGAGTATTCCCGTGCGTACTCTATTATGCAGAATGGTACTTGACCCAGATGCGACCTCCTTGTAGGAACTTTGAAATAAAGACTTGCTGCGAGAATTCGAGACGTAACGGTATAAAAGAGAGCTGCGGCAGAGGCGGGACGGTTTTCAGCCGGCAGGTGTCTGGTGTGAGTTGAAGTGGTAGTGACGAGTGGCGAGAAGTATTGGGTTGCGAGAAATGTTCGAGGGCGCCTGGCGAGGTTGATTGCGCCAAGTAGTGTGTGACGAAGGAGTTTCTGGGCTACAAGAGGTTCATCGGTGCTCATGCTAGAACAGTGGGTCCACCACTTGTAAATAGTGAGACATTTAAAAATAGAGAACTTGTATATAGGACTGTGATTATATTATTTAGATAATATAACATTTATGTAAATAGTAGTTATTTGTGTTGTTTGATCTTTTATTTAACAGTAATTAATCATTAGCGATATATGGAAATTATTTTGGTGCAGATAATTGTAAATAAATTATGTTGGCTGTATTAATTTTCTTTTATCAAAGACTAATATCTCTCAATGTACCTAGCCTCAACTTGTAACACTGGTGACGCCACCGCCTTTAATTTGTTACTGTGCAACTTATTTTCGTAGTTAACAATGTTATGTTGCCGTGCGTAAGCATGCTACGTTTGTAAAACGTTGTTTTCGGCACACAGTATAACAATTTACGATCAAAAAATTAAATATTAAAAATAAAAAAAAAATATTAAGTAAATGTGTGAACTTTGTGCGTGTGTTTTAGGACAACAAATGTACAAATCCCTATTTCGACTCTTTCCAAAGAACCGTTCACTTGTACGACTAGTTCCAAACGACCGAGGTCTGCCAAACGAACTACGTTTCCCATCACTACATCATTGATAATAACCAGGTAGCGCAGGTCAAGCTGCCAATATCTGACCGTCGAGGTGTTCCAGTTGGAAGCTTACCAAAACAAAGCATAAAACCCCATATATCGTCTCCAAAGTGAGTTGGAACCAAGCAGGATGTATATAGTTATACATCCTCCTTGGTTGGAACGCAACCTGAATCTTCCGTCTGCAGGGAAGGGAAGGTGACACAGTGTACTGCTGCCAATCACTGCATCAAACGGCAGAGGGCAGGGATGGACAGACAGAAAGAGCGAGCGCGATGCGGCCAGGCATCTGGCATGACGTCTGTGGTGTCAAATGAGCTAACGTAGGTGTGCGAACAATCGGTGATCTTGAGAAAATTTTCTGGTTGCTACCAATTAGCTAGTAGCTTGTCGTGACAGAAATTACACAGACGAAAGAACAGTAAGCGCTGCAACTACAGTATGTAGTTAATCATAGAACAATGTTGTTAAACTCTCCTAATGAACCAGTAGATATTTGTTCTATTATATGTTTGCAGAAAATAGGTTTTCCAGAAAAAAGTGGTACCTACAGGACACATCAATGGTTTTAATTTTATGAGTCGTGTAAATGTTACATTTCTTTCTATTTTACTCGCGCGAAAGAGACAACAATATGTGGCATTATATTCCAGAACAGAGTCTGATTTGATCAGCTGAACAGTAATCGTGAATTGGAAAATGCTGGGAAAATAATTCGAGTCTCATTACAAATCACTTAATCACAAGACTGTGCTTGCTGAGCTTGCTTGTTAATGGAAATTTCATAAGTTGGTAAAACTTTTACATTCGAGCTTCATTAATTCTGCAAAGGAAAAACAGTACACATCTTCAGACACACAGAATGAAATCTCACAGCTGATGTCACTTAGAATACTGAGCAATATTGCTATAGCTATCAAGGTTAATGGATTTCACTGTGTTATTGTTCATGCAACTGCTAACATATGCAGCAAAGAGTAGGTGTCTATACGTGTACATACGGTAAATGAGCATATACAACCAGAGGAAATGTTCATGGGGTTGTAAGAAAAGACCAGTGGCATAGCTTTTAAAACACTCATTTTGGATGCTATTTCAAGGTTCAATAATTTAACTTAATGACTTGAGGGTACGGTGTTTTGCCGGAGAAGCAAAAATAAACGCATCTCTGCCAGGTGAACAGACAAGACTGAGGGAACTTCATCCACTCGCGCTGCACCGATGTATTCACTGCAATTCCCAACCCTGAAACTGATCGTAAAATATGAAAAAAAAAATTGGATTTGATGTAGGATTGTCTACAAATAGCACAGGATATTGGATAACTTTTGAAGGAGTAGACCAAAAAATGCTACTTTTCAGACAGTGGTGGTACCAGTTCTAGGTTTTGGGGGACCATTCTTAAAAAAGTAGCTATGTCATACCCGAGTTATTGCAGGGGGATTCGGGGGCTCTCCCTAGGAAAACATTTAGCTTTTAAGTTACAAAATGGCGCTACTTAAGGCGTTTCCTAAACAAAAAATTTAATACATCTCTTAAAAAATTTATGATATTTTAAGGATAAACTATATGGATAATAGGTCAAAGGGGATCCCATGCCTCCTGGGATCCCCCTAGATTCGCCCCTGTTTACAGAGAATCATTGAAGATTAAGAATAATACATAAAGATAACGAAACATTTATGTCCAAGAAAGTGGACAGTAAGGTTTATGCTATAATTTTTCTGAAAATCTGTCCAACTGTTCTAGGATTCCTAAGGAATCTATGGTTTCTGGGGTAGAAGTATCTGCTAAGACAAGAGGATTTCTACTTCAGCTTCAGAGAGGGTTTACTTTCATTGGGTTTATTTTATGCCCAAATATTGCTCAACTTATTGAATGTCTTCAGGCCCAGATTCAAAGCAGTAGCTAAACAGTGTCAGGTACTTGGAGTTTCCTTCGGTCTCCAACAACCTACACAAAAAAAAAAAAAAAACGATCAAAAGAGCTCTTCAAGAATTTATAAATCAACATGCGAGAGAAGGTTGAGGAGTGTGACTTGTCCCGTCCAGAACGAGAGGTTACTCGGGAAGAAAAGGATCCCTTAAATGTTAATGCATTAAGTTCATATTTAAAAAATATGCTGCACAAAACAAACTATGAAGCTATGGACTGTGTAATATCTAAAGTCGAGAAACGGTTTCAGCAGGAACCTTAGACGCTCTTGAGAAAATGGTATTTAAACCTTTGTGCATCCTAAGATGAAGAAATTCATAACGCCAATGCAAAGTGCAACACAGATACACTGAGTATGGAACTAGATAAACTGTGCAATGCTTCAACAACATTCAAAAACATTAAATCAGTTAGAAATAAAATTAATATTCCCTGTCGCAGACAACAGAAAATGAATGTTCCCTCTGCTATTTGAAGACATGACAGTAATTCTCTTCTTGTTCATTCAAATTCTCCCTTTGCAGAAGAGTAGCTCTTCGTGCATTTCTCTTCTCTTATGTTGTCCAGGAATTACTAAACCATTAATGTAAGTTGCGTGCAAATCCCGAAATAATGGTTCAAATAAAGGTGGAAGATTTTATGAAAGACTCTTTGCATAACCCTTACGAGGAAGTGTATTCGGAAATATGTAAGTTCAACTGTAACACTATGGAATTCGTATAGTATGCGTAAACATTTTTTATTTGCATTAGTTGGTTTGGATATATAATTTGTTGAGTGCTATGTGTTCAATTTTATTAATAATTTTTAAAAATTTCTATCATTCACTAGTGTATTATATAATGAATTTCTTTATCAATTTAAAAAATTCAGAAAATTCCATAAAATGTTACTAAAATAATTTTCTCACTTCTTTCAGGCTGTAAATTATTAGTTTGTGCGTAACAAAATTAAGGACAGGTGTTTAGTACTTGTAGATACAGGAAAGAAGAATTATTGCTTATTTATATTATAAACCTGAGGGCGTCTGATACAGTATAAGGGTGGCCAAATTTCGCATACGGCCACACCCTCCTCAGCAGAGAAACCTTCTAGTGCCCCTGGCTGCAGCAATGGTTACACTTAGAACACATAAAAGATTCTACATAACCTAGAAGCAAATCCCTATTCTATTCATCAGTTATGGGCATTCTAGAACCTGTTCTAGAGTTGTCTGTTACATTTTGTATCGTGCTTGTTGTGGCTGGTAAATTTTTCTTGCACTGTGGTCTAGGCAATATACTGGGAGAGGTGCTGCAACCAATTATGCCTGTCGAGCACGCATGGCGTTGCATATACATGGTAGGAATGTCGAAGGACCATGCATAAATTTGCGTTTTCAGAAACATCACACTGGCAATGTTGCCAATGACCACCAGGACGTTGCATGCATGTGCTAGGTATGCAGTACTGGCACCAATGGTTTCAATGACTGTCATTTTGAAGAGTGCTGTACCGGAAACCAACGTCGCACAAATCACGATAATACACTAAACTTTTACATTGCGTGTGTAATTTTTTTGTTTACATTTAAAGAGTATTAACGGCACGCAAAATGCAGAAGTAAGCAAACAAATCAGCACAGAACTAGTACACTACGTGTATAAATTTTCCTTTAGAGTTGCACAATACGAGTAGAAGCATTACAGTGACATTACTCATGAAAAGCTATGCAACATAAATTAATGACAAACAAAACCCTAAACTAGGCCCACAAACAGCACAAAATCTTGACAATCGTCTATGAATTTTGAAATGTAGTATTTGAAACCCGGAGAGAGTCATTATCTTTGTGTCCCCTTATTTCAATGGCTTATAACTTCTGCAGGAAATACAAAACGTGGGAGATAACACATTGCACAAAACAAGCACAAAATTATGTAATTCTTTGAAACAAGTACTTTCTATTTTTGTAGGAGGGACAAGTAAACGGACGATTGGATAAAATCTTGAAAATTTTTTTTTCGATTCCGTCATTAGTCTTTAATATGTACTGAGTTTTGAAGGAAAAGTAACACAGAGTGTGAAAAGTGTGCGTGTTGTGTCTTGAAAGGGCGTGAACAACTATTTCATTCTCTTAATACTTCACTACATTCTTTGTGTGGCAATTATTTTCATCCAACAAAGTGAATAAATAATTTTATCTTAGTTGGCCTAAACTATGAACGTGCTGGACTTGTTTACGTAAAGTTATTGGTATGTAAAAATTCGATTGGCTCTCGTTATCTATAAACTGCTGTCACAAAGATTGCACGAAACATCACCTCTGCTTATCAACATATTGACTCATACAAAATTACAGTTAGCTTTATTTCCTGTCTAACATATTTACTAATTTATCATACACTTTCATAAACTATAGTTTCTTACGTCCCGTAAATTTAAATAGAATAATATTAAGACAATGGTCGCCATAATTGTACCGGTCTATTGGTAGGTTACGGTTCTGGTCCAAAGATGCCAACAAACATGCTTGCTCTATATTCAATCAGTTCACTATTGCACTTGTATGATCGCAAGAACTAAATGGCCTGCCAAAAGAAAATATTTCCTTACAGCAGTAATACCTACAAATGTGTCATGATAACGTAATTTATCGTTCAGTTAGGTATTAGGTCCTGTATATAAAAATTACCTCACTATTATAAATCATACATTAAAAAGTGCTTTGTGATTCTGTGCTGTACGAGATAATTCAAATTAACATCGCATCATCTCGCCAATCAGAGATACGCTTTGCACCGCTAGGCTTCGCTGCCTGTGTCAGACACGAGAAATATTGTCGTCGTGTATCCGTAGTGCTTGTCTGTTAATGGCAACTGTCATCTAATACTGATAACACAAACGAAAGGCATCAGAGCTTTGGGAAGTGCTACAAACAGTTTTGGGTCAGTATTCTTTCTTTATTGATATCTGTAGATCAGTGCCATATACAGGAATTGTGAAAAGGAAGGATTTAACCTGAGAATAATTAATTAACACCGACAACCCCTTTAAAGAGGGGGTCCAGGGTCCTCCTCCGGGAAAATTTGGATTTCAAGGTGCAAAATGGTGTTATTTTAGCAGTTTTCCTAACGGAACATTGAATATTCTACTAGTAAAAATGGTTTGAGTGTTTAAATAATTTTCTTCAAAAATTAGTCACACGAGACAAAAAAAGTGGGGTGGGGGTGGGGGGTTATAACCCTTATATCCCACCCTTAGATTCGCAAATGCTGCGGATAACAGCGAGGAAGATTTAAGGAGATATTATCTTGCCCTAACTCACCTACAATGTAGTATGTGCAGGGATAGACAATACCTTACTATGTGTAGATCCGTTAAAGCATCCTCTATATCGGGTTATTGGCTATATCCCTCCTTTTTGAAATCGCAAGGATTTGTGGTTCCATGGACTCTTAATTGAGCTAATTATCTCAACACGGTTTATTTATTCTTACTATCGCAACGATTTCCTCTTTGTGATCTTCGGAACTTGGTACAAAAATTAGGTTTGGTGTTTACTATTTGTAACTACTACTACGGCATGTAAATTTGTTACTTCCTACACGAAATATATCTTACAGTGGATGTATTTTCCCAATCGAATTTGTTTTTCTTTTCGTAGAAAATGTTCAAAACAAAATTCTTGTTCACCGCTGTTATTTATTTTTATTGTGTCCGTTTTTTTTATTGTTCACTCTGTTCCTGCGTATTTTTTCGTTTACTTTTGGAACTGGTTTGCACTAGCAAAAAGTACTCCGATCTACCCGTAATTATTATCTTTTAGGTCTATTAATTATGTGTCACACTCCTTGTTAAAAGAATTATCCTTTATTTTGGTAAACATTTCCCTACTAACCATGTATCGACTTAAAAGACATTCTCTAAACATCAACTAAGCAATGTAACATTAGTGAACTTGGCAGTTTATTGTTATAAAGTTTCTTCGATACTACCCTGCAGCGATTTTCTGTGCCGTCATCAGAGGACGCGTTTAGACACGCCTTGCTCCTGTCACCATATGTTTCCATCTCCTTATATTTTACCTCCTCCGAGACCTGTTTCAATTTACCCATATTACTTTGGTTTGCATTCATCAGAAACATAACATTTCCCGCGTGTGCTGGTGCCTACAGCCAAAACACGTTACTTTATTTATTTTCCTTATGGCTTCGCTCCTGGCACAGGCGAGATTTGGCGGCGTCACGGGAGGAGGAGGGCACTTGCCACCTTAATATGTATGACAACAAACAATATTAATTTTACTATCTATTTTAGCTATACTACGTTTCACAACAACTTGGTTGAAAGCTGCTAAATAGCACCATGTTGCACTTTGAAATCAAAATTTTCCTGAAGTGAATATCCCCGATCTTCCCGCTTTATTGGTTGGATTGATGGTGTACTGCATTTGCCACTCCAACCAAAATGCTGAAGTCCCGCTCATGGCTCCTGGCATTTGCAACATTTTTCTGATATATGCCTTACATATGGCATATAGTATGCTTCAACTATTGCAGCACACAAACTGTTTCTGCATGCAAAAGTATATTTAAAAAAAGTGAATGTTCCTCTAAAGCAACTTATTGAGCGTCATATTTTCTTCGTACAGCCAATTGGATTGTACTTTCAGCTAATCCTTGTATGAAGCACACATTTGGCGAATGATGTATTGAGGCCTGTGATGCATTATATGATTGGGATGTGGACCTTGGCAAAGTTCTCAATAATAAAATCTTGATAAGACGTCTTCGTCCTGTTTAGCAGTGGAAAACAGGTACAAGTGGGCAGTTACTTACATTTGCCGGGATAGAGCCAGGATCTCATGACCTATTCGAAGGTTGAAAACTCTACTCTGAGAATCGTTTGTAAGCCTCAAACTGAAATATTGCCCATCCAAGTCTTACCTTGTAGCAATATAACGGTCTATCGACTATTCCGAGCCTTGGGATCGATTCCTAGCTTTTATCATCCTAATTAATACTTTCCATGTTTACCCGATATCGTTCCAGGTGAATGATTATACAACAAAGGCCATAGTTGATACCTCCCCTAGTCTGTCTTTGTGTAAAGTAGTTTGTAGCCGTCTCTATAATGACCTCGAAATCGATGAGATGTAAAAACCACTTAAATAAAATTAAAAGTATCGCTTGGTATTATACCGCTTGGTAATTAAAAAATAATAATATGCTACACATGAAAAAAAGTAATTGTTGCACATTAATATTTCCGTAAACTTCTGCTGTACAAAATATTACTTTAGAATGTGTTTAGTATTAATTAATTAATTTGTACATAACTTGTAATAATAAAAATACATAGTTATATATTGTCTTTATTTGAATAGTATTTTCAACGGCCTAGTATTTATATCCGGTAGGCTAATCTGTAAGAAATCCATTGGAAGAAAAAAATGGGAGGAATTGTAGCGTGTTTAGAGGGGCAGTTAATGTAAACTAACTCGGCGGCAGTGGAATTTTGAGGACAAATATTAAGGAAACATTCCACAGCATTGGGCCTAATGTGATTCATGAAGGTGGTAGACGGACTTAAAGGAGGATATCGGAATTGTGTAAATGCACCATAAAATGACAAGGAAGCGACATTTAGAGTGCGTGGTAGATAAATAAACGCCGAAAACATTAATTGATTCTACATTTTTTTCGAAGTCAATATGGATAAAATACTCAATGACAATCCTAGATAGTGGAATTTGCCAACTTTATGAGTAAATTTTGACCAGAATTACTCATTCGTTACGCGTTATGTCTTACGCCAGAGTTAAAATGCACGAGGTTCCAGCGTCAGAGATTGTGCTTCAGAAGTTCGTAACACTGGAAACAATTTTGTTTAAAACGTTGGCTAAAACTGTTGTTTGGGATTGCTATTGATTAGTTTTCGCAAATTGGCTTCAAGAAACCTACAGTTACAGATTAATGCTACAAGCCTTACGCGAAAGTATTTCAGGCTGCCTGCCTCCCATTCATTCGTACATCCACCTCTAATTGAACATATTGTGGTTACCATAGAAACGTTCGGGAATAGAACTTACTCCCAAGTTACCTTTTTTTATTCATTTTTACATGCTAGTTATCTATATGTCTTGTGAATTCGTTATAGCGGATGATCACAAAGTTCTAAGCAATATAGAGTAATTAAACCATAGTTAATGTGTGATGTGGTCTACTTTCTGGAACGTTGTTTGATATAGCTACTCGTATTCGTATAACTTACCTGTGTGCTAAATTACGTACGTTTGTTTATGATATTTGTTAATCATATTATTGTGGATATTAACGTTTCAAAGATCCACCTTCGAGGCCACCTACCACACTCTCGAATCACATTAGGGCCTGTTTGCACATGTGTTTACCTAATTAGTTGTCCTCAATATTGCGCTCCCGTCGAGTAAATATACTTTATGTGGCGGTAAGCAGCTCAAATCCTCAACACCAATGAGAGTAAAATCAGATAGAGATGGAACAGCGACAGAATATAATGGGGGCGGTATAGGTAAGGTTAATTATACTACAGGTTAGAAAGAAAATGTTTTCTAATGGAAGAGATTGGCGCAGGGAAAAATTCTGCCGCTAGTTTCGCTGCTATCGCTAAGGGACCAGAAAAATACGAAATTGTAGTAAAATTAAATTGAAATAGGCTTGTAAATGATAGAAGTCAACTTAAATTTAAAGTGAAAATAAAACCAATTTTTACGTTTTAAATATCAACTTAATGTAACTTAAATTCAGGAATGCTATGTGATTGCTCAGTTTACACACATTACCGATAGCAGCGCTCGAGCGGCAGAAATTTTCCCTGTACCAAATTTTTAACATTAATCTTTCTAACTTGTAGCAGGATATCACGAAACAAATGGATAATTAGCAATCCTGTGCTAAATTAAAAGCGAAAATGTTACTGGCGAATTGTTGTGCAATGATATTAAACCACTCACGAATATCACGCAAGACATGTGCAACTGCATTGCACATTAAAATATACACTTGAAGTGATAAAATCTAACTGATAAGTTAATTGAAACTGTCGTGCGTTGTTAAAGTGTTATCTGAATACAAACACAGCATATTTCATCTAAACGTGCGCGATATGCTGACATTAGTCCGACGTGGTCAGCTCGGTGATGACGAGAGATTGTCTCAGGGCAGTGGGCCCGGAACTAGGGGGGGGGGACATGGGTTCCTTTTTACATTGTGTCAG
>PNEQ01040269.1:27101-63055 GCA_003012365.1 Medauroidea extradentata | reverse complement strand
CAGTGAGTGAGCATTGAACATTTGACGATGTAGCGCAGGAGTCCGTGAGCGTTTTTACGCATGTCTGCCATTGGTTCGGAGTCCGCAAGGTCACGTTTAATAAACAATGACCCGATCGAAATAGTTTCCAACATGTACATGACTTAGAAATCCAACCTCTCCTCAGTTGAATTCGCGAAATTTCCGGGGCTCTAATTATTTTAATTTTAATTATAAAATAACACGAAATACATTTTTTTTTAAAATAAATAACGTCGAAACAAATAATGTTACATGAAATAATAAAAAATAAAAAAAATAATAGTGGATGCAACATGATTAGATCACGCAGTCTTTGCTGAAACACCGCTCAACTTATCCCTAGACCAACTTGATAACGTGTTTCCTGCATTGTTTTATTTGTATTTATTCAATGTACAGTAAATCATGTAACTTACTTAATTTTGAAGAACGCAACTAAAACGAATATTGTCTTTATTACAGAAAAATATTTTCCAGAGGACGTGTTTTGTGTATAACTATATCATTTTGGACAAACTTATGGTTTTAGCAGAATTCAAATTTCCTACGGGTTATTTTTTTGCAAAGAAAATTCTTATCTTCGTAAACAAAACATTTCACAAAGACACTTTTGTACATTCACGAAGGTTTGTAACACTAATAAACATTCATTCCAGTTGTGACGCGCCACGTGGTCGCTATCCAAATTAATAATGGTAATAGCCATCAAGCGTAATCAATTGTCATATATTACAGATATAATAAATAATATTTCATTCAACCATTCATTCTTCTCGTCATCATGTCAGAATGGCGACAAAACAGCTTCCATTATGTAATTATGTAGGCAGAAACCAACAGGTGTTCACGGCAGGAGTTTGGATGTTCTCGCACCCACCCAGTTCTTTTCCAAAATACCTCCTAACATGACTACATCTGATAAAGTAATTTAATGAATAATTTGTCACTATCTCCAAACCTTCCTGGTTATGTTAATTTACCATAAAAATAAACTAAAAGTTAAAGTCTGTGAGCAAACAGGAATGCGAAAGATTACAGGTTGCTTTCTGGAGACTGCACCCCTCTTATTTGTCAGAAATTCTCTCATAGGAAGGAGAATGCTGCGATATTCACTAAAGTATTTCAAAATCAATTTCTTCAAGTTAATTTCTTGACCATGCAATGGAAGACACAAACTTCGTTAAAATGAAGGAGGACCAAAAAATTGAAATAACATGAGCTTCCGGACAGATGAACCATACTTGACATACATATTGTAATGTTGGTGGACGTGTTGCCACATGTTCTGATGGACTCCTAGTGTGAAAGATGGGGCTGCGGCGATGCATAGTTTCGATTTAGATATGCTTGGACGGTGCTGTACCAATAGCATGTACCGCTACGAATACCTCACTGGACGACGACTCAGGAAGACTTGAGGCAACTCTTGTACTTCTGTCCTTCTTATACCCTTCTCGAGTTACCTAACTCCGCCGGAGGCCACTTAACTTGTAGACGAGAGTGACTGGAATTATTCCAGCTGGAAGAGGTGGGATGATGGACGAGCCAATGTGAGCTAGAGAGAGTGACAGAGGTAGAGAGATTAGGTAATTGAACTGGTAGAAGTATTCGCGTGCTCTTTGATGTTGCGAGCCGGGATAGTCGGGAGACAAATGTCCGTGCGCAGAGTAACAACCAGGCTTGCGTGACCTTCCACCCAGATTTAAATTACCACCAATGAATGTGGATGTTGTCAGCTGGCCGCGTTCTGATTGGCCGGCCAAGGGCAGGGCTGGTGGCGTCGAGGATATCGCGACGGCACTATCTAGGCTGCCCCGGGTGTCGTGAACCACTGGGTCACAAAACAGCTAAGTTTACAGAAGTAAAATAGCGTGGCGGTTCCGTTGAAACACCAGTACTTTATTCTATTTGCCACAACACAATTTTTGTTGCCGAAAGAAAGTTTTTTATGTTAGCCACTTCAGATTAGTTTTACCACAAAGAATATTTCTGTTTAAAAGTTACAGCAATGGCAATAAATGATTGTTAGAATAAAAAAAATAAAAAAAAAATATTTGTGATTATGTTCCATGTACTTTTTGAAGTGGCAGGCTTTATGTTGAAAGAAGTTTTCATCTGAATAAAATGTTTTTAAAGAAAATATTTCTAACGCTACTTTGCAGCGAATAAAGATATATTTACCGCAAACTGATCAGCGGGGTACCGTCCATGTCAATACTTTTTATTTATGCGAACTTCTGGTCAATTAGTAAACGCAAAAATGGGTACAATTTTAACAATGTAAAACATATTTTTGTTGTTTTATTGTAAAATATAGCCAACAAAGTCATAATTTACTGAATAAAAATTAAAGAACTTATCAAACTAAAACTACGGCGACAACGAAGTACTTTAAAAAAAATTAAAGACATTTTTTTGCTAAATTTTTAATTAATTTCATATAAAGGCAATAGTTGACGAATAGCTAACAAAGCAAGAATTTAACCTACGAAGTATCATAAAAACGTCAAAATCGTGACATTTGGCAAACAATTATGAGTGAGTGAGAGATTTTTTGGTCAGCGCTTAACAGCGTTGTCTTTAGCGCAGTGGTTGGGGGGGGGGAGGTGATATGATATGAGTATGGAGCAGCGCCGGAATGAATGGGCGGGGGAAACAGGAGATCCCCGAGAAAACACTCCGACAAGCAGCACCACCTGGCACGATTCCCACATGCGAAAATCCGTCGACCGACCCGCCAGGAAACGGACCCGGATCGACTTGGTGGGAGGAGAGAGGTCTGACCCCTCGGCTTCCGCGGCACCCCGCAAATAATTACGCAAGAGAAAAGCAACCAAACGAAGTTTTCTTGAGACCGTTGTGTTTCTTTCAGCTTTTACTGACCGACTACATCCACGTAAGCATAACATAAACTGGAAATTACCCAACGTTCTTAAAGAAATGTTTTCCTTTGTTGTAAACAAACAGTTTTTACAATGTATACGAGTCTCTAAACACACCTGTGTGTGATTGGTTGGTCACTGTGGAAGATTCCTTGCTGGTCGCACCTTACTATAAGGTGATCCGGAATAAAGTGAACACTCAAAAAAGCCCGGATAAATTTCTATTTCCTGCCAGTTTACATCTTTCCGCCGAATGTAAACACAAATTATGCCACCTGTTTTTATTTACATAGGGTCGATTCGTGAATGGTAATCCGTCATATTGCTGTCTCGAGAGGCTCGAGTTCACCTCACGGGTGACCAATTTGTAGAGCTGGTGAAGTTTGATGTAAAGTATTATTCAACATTTTGTATCGATGTATAACGCTCACATCTGCAGGTCTGCTTCATGGCAATTGACAGAGTGTATTTGTACAGAGAAGTTGCTCATTCGACTGTGCCAATGATAAAGAGGTTACTGCGGCACCACACGTATGTGATTTGTGTGTAGATCTCCAAGACGTTGGGAGTTAAAAACAGCCAATCACTGACCATGAAGCAGAGCTGTAGATGTTCACATGAGACATTGAAACACAATGTTGCATAATTCTTTTCACCAATTTGCTTCAGCATTCATAGATATTATATGCCCACGGTTCGCTACCCATCCTTCACTCAGAACTTCGTTAATTCTTGTTTAGTTTTTCGTGCTGTGCACTTCATTTACGAAGACCAGATTTTGACTGTAATCGTTTTGAAAAGTGACAGTAAACCGGATTGGTGTAAAGCTGTTCTTTCAGAAAACCACAGGGTGTTACAGCTGTCCAGAGAAGCAAATTTTTATAACAGAATTGTCATAATGTAGTCTCTGTCACTACCATATTTAAAACTAATGATTTCGCTATCGACTGTTTTTTAGTAGTAGTTACGCGTTATTTTGAACAATAGCCATATATTAAGAACATAAATTTTTGTAAATCGCATGTACGTAATTTTTAAACCAATTTACAATTATAGAAATATAAAAGATATAATAATATAATTCAGAGTCTGCAACATAAACATTATGTAAGGTGTTTTGAAGGAATTATATTTCGTATAATATACGGTGTTATGTTTTTGTCCGTCATGAAGGTAACCTATATCTTCGTTACTCTATTTTTTTTTCCATCTCGCGAATGCTTAAATACACAGTTTATGTTAATATGATACTAATAAGGCATAAAATTGTAGTAATTTTAAATAAGAATTTAAGAAATATATTTTTGCCAGTTTCATGCAAACATGCCAACCACAACAAATCGTATTTAAATTAATTTTTGTTGACTGGCTTTCGACTCAATAACTAGATTTTATTTAACAATTCTGATATTCAATTGGAAAAAAATCAACCTCCCTTGACTTTGACACAACGAAATAAAACTCATGAAATAAAATGTTTCCTAATAAGCTGCACATGCTAGAACGGGAATCTTGGCCAATGTTCATGTGTGATAATTTATCAAAGGCTCGTTCAGACACCAACAACAAGTAACTTGACTCTCTCCCTCGCTCTTTCTTTTTCCTTTCCCACAAGCGTGTTGATCAAGGATGTTTATGATAAGTAACAACGAGGATCGTCTGAGATATGAGGAAGACAATCAACAACTAGGCATTAAGCATTCGTGGTAGAACAGTGAAATAAAGTCGGACTATGAAGCGAAGCGGGAGTGCCCTGAGAAAACCAAACGTCACAGGTGACTTCGGCATAGTTTCCCTCCTGCGAGTCGAACCCAAACCGTCGTGACCGTGAAAGATACTAAGCCTAGATTATTGTTAAATACATAGCTCTTTTTTGTTTATTTATGGACGCGGGTAAATATTACGGACTTGTTTACCTAAATGGAAGGTATAGCTGCCATATTAGATTTTTGTATATTGCATCATAATTCTTGTTTCATGTTGATTTTTGAAAATGTAACTTCCTTACAACATAAAATATGAACTCATAAAATGTCTAACGTCAGAAGAAATTTAATGCTTAGTTCTGTTAGGGCACCTGCAACCGTCCAAATTTACCAATCAGTACTCTACTCCAGATGATTGAATAATTAAACATATCTCAAATGAAGCATGGAAGAATTCTTAGAATTAAACTGAAGAAAATGTTATTCATAAACAAACTAATTAATTTGAGTAGACAACTATTCCTCCCACGTGCATGGCAAGACAGAACAAGCAGGAGATACATGCCAGTTATACTGATTCACAATGATCGAGGTGGTGCGTTCAGAATGGTTCGTGTTTGATTCCCGGTCCAAAAATCCGGGTTTCTGCTTGCCACGATTTTCCAAAACCACTTCAGAGGAATGCTGAGTGGGTTAGCCACTTCAGGTCGTGGCCGATTACATCGCAGTTTCTCGTACGTCTAGGTCGCAGGTTCTATTTATAATGACCTCGCTTTAGACGAGACGTTAAACCTTTCATCCTTAACGTTTTCATTCAATCTGAAACATGCAGCAAATATTAACGATCTAATAATTCGTAGCCCGCTTGTTTGGTTTGCTAGCACCTTACTGCACATAATGTATCAAATGTCCGCAAATTATATATATTACGTTGTTATATGCTGCAAGCTAATTTTAGCAATGTGAAAATTAAGACCGATTAAATTTCGTTCACTGGTGTGACATAAATGGCTCATTTATGTAAACATAAATACGTTCTTTTCCTGACAATCACTTGAAGATATTGTGTATGAAAATCTCTTGTTTTCAAACGAAGCATTTGAAAAATTTACAACTGTTATCGACAGTTTTTTTTTTTCGTGATGCTAAGAAAACAGTTAAAGCATGTCAAAAAAAAAACAGAGTCTAGTTGAGAGATTTTTATAATATTCATGCCCAAATATAACGTACGTTTATAATATTCCAAAATTAAAGCTAAACTTTGTGCCATAAGTTTGTTAGAATATGGTTTTAATTTGGCAGCCACTAAAATTAACATTTTTGTCTACATAACGGTTGCATCCTTTATGGTCACATCAGAATTCATTTGAGCAAGTTTAACGAGTCTAATAAGCCTGTCAGTTGATTTTATATGCTACAACACTGTTAAGTTTGTTTATACTACTTCATACAAACCTGTAGCAGTTTACGAGGGCGCACGCTGTAAAAAAAAAGTTGCATAAATAATATGCATATATTGTCCCTAAAATAATTGCAAACTAAAATATGTAATGAGCTATAACAAAATTTAACTTCAAAAACTGTTCCACGAATATGGCCAAACAAGCACGTAAATGTTAAATCAACCAAATATTTGGTTGCCTGGAAGGTTAAGTTACCTCAACAAGATGGTCCAGTTAAATAAACATTTTATTGGATCAACAAATAAGTCAATACTTTGCACTTTTCATATAAGTTGTTCAACCACTAACAATTTTGTTGTATAAAATACATACTTGTATTGCCGTATACAAACATTAATATAGCTTACTAAACCAAACTCTTTCCCTGTGTAGTCATTTGCAAGATGAGTACTTGCTGCAAGTTTTATGTATGAAACGTTTTCAAAAAACATTGTTTTGATACTCTGGTGTGTCCAGGCGAGGATGTTTCACAGGTCAGCTGCATGTATTACCATCCCTGGGAGGAGACGTAACCGCTCCGGGCGCCAGTGACAAGCAGGCAATTGTGCAGCGCTGCTGTAAATATCAGTGGGCCAGGAAGTCGGCCATTATGCCCTTACTGTGCGTGTGTTGCAAGGTTGCCTTTCTGCTGGTCACTCTCATGACCTCTGTGACATAAATACAATCAGTTCGAGAGTAAGGCATACGATGGTGCTCACGTAACACACTGCACGCATCTTGCATTTTAAAAAGTTAAACTGAATATGTACATGAATGAATAGGAGATATACTTCTGAAGCGGAAATTTTGCGCGGATATATTTTTCAACAGCTTGTTACACTGCCTCATGAGCACATCTGCAGCTCGGCTTCACTGATATTGGCAGCGTGGCTTTGTGCATAGACGTATCTCATTTGACTGAAGCAATCAGAACAAGATATCTTCGACACTATGCGTCTGTGATTTGAGGGTAGAACTCCTAAAAGCTGGAAGTTAAAACATACAATCACTGGCAATGAAGCGAAGTGATAAACATTGAAAGAAGATCGTGGAGAAATATTTCGCGAAAATGTCCGGTCTCTACCTATAATATATGTTGTGTGGTTTGACATAAGGTTAAGTCTGGAGGAATGTAGTTTAAATGACAGCGACGAATATATTGATAACATTTTGTCTGTTTAAATAATGGTTATATAAGATCATTGAAATATTATTGCAAAGAGGGTAGATGGTTCCGTGAAATATTATGGACGTACGCCATTGCAGGTCTATGTCATCTCAGAAAAACACGAGTGAAACAAAAAATCAATATAGGAGAAAAAAAAAACAAGCCGAATTGATTGTAGTCATAACATATATACAAATAACAAAACAAAAAAAATCCAAGATGAAGTATTTCAAACCATAAAAAATACAAAACGAAAAAATTGAAAGTACAAAAAAAAACTGAAAAAGAAAAAAAAAACTAAGAAAATTGAGGACACCAAAATTAAGACAGCATAGACAACATCTAAGCTTGATCATCGTGTTTTTGTTGACTCGTCATCGCTTTAGTACATCCATTTTCAACGTCATATTTTTATTTTTATATTTTTATCAGATATTTTTTTCTTGTTTTAGACAAATCGTGACTAAATTTTGTTGTTTTTATTTTTTTTATCTCTCATAGTTTTTGCGTAGTTACTCATAAACTACAAAATTTGCATTTTACAGTTTCATGTGTGCCAATAAAACGAACTAACAAAACAAACTGAAAAAAATAAAAATAACAGATAATAACAATGTTAAGTACTGCGAGTTGACAAAAATAAAACAAATTATTGTATTTTTGTATTTAAATCAAAATATTTAATTTAAAACGAGACACTACATAGAAATGTGAACGTTTTGGATTTTTCAAAATTCGACCTCTAAGGGGGAGTGAAAAGGGTGGAATGTGTTTTTGACGAAATATCGATATTACTCGAACTCGACGGCCAATCGTCATGATTTTCACTTCAATGGGACACTCATAAAAATGCATATTAGAAAAATTCAGAATTTTTCGAAATTCAAAATCAAATTGTCCAAATTTCGCTTTGAATAGGTAATAATAATGAACAGTTTTCAGTCCTCAGGTAGGTTTGAACCTCAGAGGGTCACCTGTTGCTACTAGAGGAGGGTGATACTGCGGTGGTTCGCTGTTGTCTTCCACAGGGATGAGCGTGAAGGGACTCTTATTGGTTCACCGGCCACGAGTGCCAACCACTGAGATAAGTACTCAGACTTGTAGGGCTGGGAAAAGACGATCAAATTTGCTTTCCATTTATAATAGATAAATATCGACCTCATTAAACTACTAGGCATCGACGTGATTTTTGTTTAAAATTTATGCTTACTTAAATTCCTGAAATGTAATCACACGCATTTTCAAAATTCGTTACCTAGGAATATGAAAAGGGGTGAATTGTGGTGAATTTTTTTTTTCAATGAATCGTCAGTTTAATATACTGAATCCACATACTTATCATCGTGTTTTCAAGTCCATGAGACACTAGTAAAAGAGTCTTCCTACCTGTAAATATTTTTTTTTTTTACTTCAAAAATTTTATTTTCAGAAATTCTTTCTCTTAATACGTCGAAAGATGTGTAATATATTTTAGATAAACCCTCAACATCTAACGAACTCACCGAGATATAACCTACATTTTATTTTCGCTTCAGGATGAATACGTAAATGGCAAAAAACTGTTAAAGGATTTCTAAAAAATTCGAGAGAGTGAGTGTGAGAGATTTTAGTCACTGCTTAACATCCAGATCTTCAGCACTGGCGAGGGTGACATGAGGTGTGTATGCAGCAGCGCTGGAATAAAAGGGCTGTGGAAACGGGATATCCCCGAGAAAACACGCCGACCAACGGTATCGTCCGGCATGATTCCCACACATGCGAGAATCCGGTGCTCGACCCCACCGGGAATCGAACCCGGATCACCTTGGTGGGAGGCGAATGGTCTGACCATTCGGCCACCGCGGCCCCTTCGAAATTCGAACGCTCAGTACTGTAAAGGGTTATGCTTTTAATGAATCGTCGCTTTATCTTTCACTCTACGAATTATCATCGTGATTTTTCACTTCAGTTGGATACTTATACTGATGTCTCACACGAGCAGTTAAGATATTCTGATATTCTACTCTTAAAGGGGTGAAAAGGCGTTTTTTTTGTCCACGATATATTTATAAGCAGTACAGATACTGAAGTGTTGTTTGCGTCAGAATGATCCATACGGAAACATCTTAACGTACGTTATATTTCGTAACTGTATACAATAACTAAATTATTTGGAATAAATCTTAGTTTGTAAACCTTTAAGACAGACAATCCGAAATGCAAATACAACCAGCAAGAAATAATTAATACGGGACTTACAGTTTGCAATAGTATCGAGACGTGTTGTACAACATTCATGTGGCTAAGTAGGTATGTTAAATTTTCTTTTTTGTTTTCTTGAACACATTTGACGTTACGTAGTGCAGTTGTTTGTAGCTCCGGTCTGTGATTCGGTAGGTTCTGTGCTCGAATTACGTTTAAGATAGCCCTAACCTGCAATTACGATACTTGAGAACTGCAAGTATGCTACAATTACAGACATTTGGATGAAATCACTCCAAGGGGTAATAAATAGGTTATGCAGCCCACTACCTACTGAAGTTCCTCAACAGCATCACCTCATACATCATACCATTTCACATCAACCTCACGCTTAGGGTACCAGTTATGTTTCTGAAACATTTACCCACCAAAATTCTCTAATGGCACTGATCTTCAAGTGAAGATTTTACAAATAAGTAATTGAGGACACAGTCATAAATGGTTGTGTTCGAGAGAATCAAGCCAACGTAACTTGTGAACTACGTAGTTTATTATATTACTCTCTTACGTTCAAGAGATTGTAGTTACGTCTCAAGGTAAATTTTTCTGTTGCTATAAATAAAGTCCAGGGAAGTCACTGTTAGCGGCACAGTCAGACGTAAGGGCTGTTCGCGTGGGTAGCTATATAGCTACTTATCCTGCTACAGAGTTAGCTCATCTAGTAACTTGGTTATTCTAACACTTTATGGTCGAATTTCTAATGTAGTGTTCAAAGAGATCCTTCAACTATAGTAAATATTACCTACTACAAGTAAATACACGTTAGAAAACCGTGGGCGGACTGCTAGTCATTATATAAATGGGAAAAACCAACTTTCTTTAGGATTGTGAGCCAATCAAATTCCAGTAATTTTACATCAATCTGTAACCACATACTAACCTTACTGAAATCTTCCACGCCTACCAACGCAATATTCCAAACAATATCGCTTGTGTTTTTAGTGCAGTTACTTTATTTTTAGTTAAGTGCTGTGCACTGCCACAAACTGAAATCGTCACGCGGCTACAGTCTTGCTGCGGTGACAGAATATGTAAGTATACAGAAGATAAATAATGCTTCGGAGCTTTATATGTAGGCGTATTCGTTTGGTTATTGCCTTTGTTAGACATGTGTCTGATTTCTAATAGGCTGCTACGTGCTGTGAGTTGTTTCTTATTGGTCTGGCCTTATCCTGGCGTGATCGTCAAATTATTTTCTACCATATTCTTGGCCAGTGATGACATATTGTTGACTCGTTGGCTCGAGTTTGCCTTAGGCATGTTAGTTTCACTTCTGTAATACTAGTGTGGTTACATTGTTTGCCCAGGTCATAGGCAACACCACCGACTTTCAAACTTCTGCGTGTTGTGGACATGAAGCCTACTGTAGACCGCAAATAATCAGATGTGATTGGAAATGTCGAACTATAGGAAACGTATTAAGTTATTTACACATGCCAAGGTCTGTGCTTAAATGTTTGGAATATAGTAAGATGTGCTCGATATTTTCGAGTGACTTTTAAACACGATAATTAGAGATACTGGTAAATCGCGGGAAAAGTTGATTGTTTGCTAGGCTCCAACATGCTGTGTATAACACTGAAGGTTTCGCACCTATATTGGCTATAGTTAGAGATGGTGAAATTTCGCGGATTCAATGACCTGCATGTTAGAATCAAATATCCTATGCATACTCAAGCCCCGACTATTCGTTCAATGTCTGCTGTTCCACTGAGTAGCAGCTAGTGGACAAATGGTCGGGACTTGAGTATGATTAGTAAGTTTGATTCTAACATGCAGGTCATTGAATTCGCGACATTTCACCATCTCTAGCTATAGTTCATATGAAGCACTGTGTCCTTCTTCAACAGACCCAATTAGAACAGTACAGTTTTAACACAGAACGTACGTGATTTGCAAGAATACTGTTCACACGTGTCACGACTGAGATGCTACAGTTTATTGAATACTATGTTAAAAATTTTCGCGATTTTCCAGTGTCTCTAACGATAATATTTTAAGACGTGATTCGTGTCCGTGGAGTCCGAAGACATTCTTCAGGTTTTATTTTCAAACGTAAACATTTCTTTGGTTTAGGATTTCAATCACAATTTTAGAACTGGGCTGCATTTGTTAGCGGGGTGATAAACTTATTAGATATGTTTTATTTTCGTAGAATTCGACATTATCACCATCATTATCAACAACATCATTATGTTCGTCAACATCAGCATAATCATTAGCACCACCGTCGTCCTCATAACCACCACCAACATCATCACCACCATCATCATCATCAACATAATCAACATCACCACCATCACCATCATTATAATCATCAACATCATTATCATCATCATTAATATCATAATCACGATCACCACCGTCAACATCATCATAATAGTCATCATCATCGTCACCACCACCACCACCACCACCATCATTATCAACATCGTCAATATTTTAATCAATTGTCTTATGATGTATTTTTCTCTATTGTTTGTTAATAACTTCCCATAGAGTGTGGAACTGTTTTCATATATCACGATTGTACCTCCTATTCTGGTACAGTACATCTCTTGTACAATACCGGAATATTATTCTAAATTTAAATGTTACCCAATATTGTGCGTTGTTTTTCCGTTTTGTGTAAATGTTCCTTTAAATATCACATTTGTTAACCATGGCCCATATATGTCGTTTATCAAGAAAGAAAAAAAAATCATTCGAGGTTATTAAAAAATTAGGGAGTGTTAGTTGTTTAAGCCTTCATGGAATGCAGAAATTATTCATTCACACGAACAACGTTATAAATTAGACCTCAGCTGAAAATAAGTCCAAGGTGTATAACAATTATTTTCTGTCCTTCTTTTCTGTGTTACTTTTTTATTTTCTGTCAAAAAGTTGGAACGACTGCAAAACAGCATATATATAACGTACTTATGTGTAGACCAACACTGTTAAATACAAGCAAATTATTTGTTCACATAATATTTACTTTATGCTAGTTACAGAGCTGTTCGGGCGAATGACTTAAATATCGAAACTGTAACTTGATACAGTACGTATTCTTTCTGTCTTGGGTAAATCGTAACATAGTGTTTTACGTGTCAACTTTTTTGTGCCTTACAAGCTGAAAAAATAATGATATTAATAAATCACATCTATTCGGTTACGCCGTGCTACATATAGTTGTAGGCGCTGTAGAACTGGTTGCAGATGGGATCCTTGTTATTGATTTGGTGCGTTGTAATATCGTACGTAAAATGTTCTAAGTCTACTGTAAACGTACTTCTTGGCCGTAAGGCGTTTACGAAAGCTCATGAGCTGGAGTAATGATTGTTTTCCTACGTCACGCGACTAGGTTTTGTCGATCACCGATCTTGATGAACGCCTGCAATACTTTTCAGGATTTTAAGATGACGGGAACAGAAAAAAAAATGCCTATGTTATACCTGTTAAGCATTTCGCTAAGTGTGACTTCCATAGCATATTATTTACACATAATTTTACTTATATTACATTCTGTCAAGAGCTTATATTTTTTATCACTTCGTTATTGTTTTGGTTATGTGTCAATTGACGACTCCTCGAGAGCAGAATAGCGAGTAGTTGATCGAGAAGATGTCAAGCCTGTATTACACCAACGATAACATTGCTAATAACACGTTTTTTCAACAAAGTTATTAACAATGTTGCAAAAATGCTTGAAAACTGTTAACAAAATAATGTTATCAACGTTGTTGCCAACATTCTGTTGTTAACTTAGTTATTATTTACAAAAATGTTAATAACATGTGTTACCAACATTTTGTTGAAAACATTTGCTAGCAACAAAAGCTATACATTTTAGAAACACGTTAATAACACTTTGTCACTAACACTGTTGATAACATTATTTTCCCGACCATTTCTAGGACTGTCTAGATCAAAGGATGTTGGCAACAAATTTTGCTAGCAATGTTATCAGCAATGTTGTAATAATTTTTGGCATCTACATTGCTTTTAACTTCCGTTCATCATTCTTACAACTTTGTTAGTAACATTTATGTTTTCGGCAATGTTAATAACACATTTGCTATTAACATTGATATAACATAGCGTACCATAGCTTAGAAATTGTTGATAACACTTTTGCAGCTAACCTTCTTGTAAAAAAAACATTGTTACTGTTATATTGTCGGTATAAACAGAGCTTTAGGAGAACTTTTTTTCACGGGTATTCGTTACTCGTGTTACCTTTTGTAAAACGGAAGCTGGCACATTGACTTACCTACCCTGCCCTCGTGCGCGTTTGTAAATGCTGTCAGACACGTCAAATGGTTTCGCGAAATATCTCCAGATAAATACTAGGATGGTACTTTAAACAATACGTAAATAGAAAATTCATTTTGTACAACTCGTATTTATAACAGAATAAAAGTATAAAACAATTTTCCCCATGAAAATACTAGTAAGATTTAAAAAATTATAAGTAAAAAATTTTAGGTGTCTGTAAATTATAATCGACGCATGAAATATTGTGTGAGTTTTCTCAACAAGTACTGTACACTCCTTACTATTTATCATCTATTGCACTGATCACAAGTTATTATAATTCTTGCAAGTATTTTAAAACGAAAATTTATTTTATTCTTATAGTACGTTTTTAAAACGTGGCGCATAAATTTATTTAAAATAATATATATTTTTTTTTTCATTTAAGTATTGTAAGTGAAATTTTCCAATCAGTCAAGCCAACGTGAATTTTGTATAAAACGGTACGTCAAATGTGATTATTTTTTAAAATTTAAATAACTATTTTTTAGCATTTTTATATAATATTACATTATTATCCAGTTCTAAACTGTGTTAAAAGTTTCAATTCTCTAGCTCATCGGAAGTTATATTTTAAAATCGATTGCAAAATTTGTACTGGACAGACAAATAGACAGACAAGAAAGGAAGTTAATAAAAAAAACTACATAAATACATTGTTTCGGTTCTACATTGTAACAGTGTATACCGAACAGACAGAAAAAAAAAACACTTTAATAAACACATGTCAAAAAGTTCACGTGAAATTGTTTCACCGTCTCCAATTCCCTTGTTTTCGACAAGACATTAAGGTGGCCACCTGCCCATGCCGCCGGGAGCTCTGCAGAGCTACGGCTGTTACCAGATTACTGGAGAACTACTCATCCAACATGACTGATGTCTGCTTAGGAATATCATTTAAGGTACGTTACACGTGTGAATGTCCATTTCAAGTTCACCGTTAATTATTTAAGCACATTTTCAAACTGCCAGAAATGGCGAAAATGGTAGTTTTTGCTGTCTTATATTGGTATGAAAATCCTTTTTGTTGTTTACTCGTCTGTTTGTCTGCAGGTATTCCCCGGTTTTCTGTGACCCACCATGTGACAAAATTGAGAACGTACACAATACTTCTTTGATTTGTAACTTACCCGTATAGCAAGAATTGTTAAAAATAAATCTAAGATTATTCAACAGTTAACATTTCCCGCGGTAGATCATTGTTCTGAACTTATATTGTACCTCGTCTAATTGAATAACAAAGGGCTGTTCCCGACCTGATCAGACTTGGAAGATCTGAATTGTGGTCACGTAGCATCTAGAATTACCAGTCCTAGCCTCTTGTCGACAGTTTGGCCGGTGAGTGGAAGGGGGATAGGAGGGGTGTAAGCAGAGACTGTCTTGTACAAGAGGCGGTCCTGCAGTGTCTCGGAGGCGGCGGCTGGAGGCGGCGGTTTGGAGGCGGTTGGCTCCGTCCCTTCTTGGCACAAATATCATTTTTCTGTGAGTAATGGACTGAGGCCAGAGATTCTACATTTTTTGTATATAATTATTTTCTAAATTTTAAACGGAAGCTGATATCGTAAAATTTCTCTGTAAAGTTGTTATAAATATTTTTAACTACGTACTCTAATTTGTTGAGACAAAATGCAGCCCGATGGTAGGTAATTAGTTAACTGACTAAATTTACTTTAAATTAAGAAACTTGCGAAAATCTTTGTACCCTTTGCCTCGAATAATTGCATTACGTAGTAAAACTAATTTACAACAATGTCACGGAGCAATTATACATTATCGACTCTCGTCTGGGTACATAAAATTCCCTCAAAAGTCGAGAAGTTCGGGCATATGCACTTAAAGGAGCTGCTTACTTCTGAGACCTGGACGGTAGCAAGGTTAGTATACACTTGTCAAATTATGCGCCACCTCTCATGATGTCGCCTCTCTAGATGTCACTTTCAAACATTGAGAAGACACATATGTGTTAAGTAGATAGAACTGTAGGCCATTACTATAAAAGTCACGAGAAAAAGTCCTGCCATTAACTTGGCCTCGGTCACTCAAGTACACGTTCATTCACTTAAGGGGGATGATACATGGCCATTTTTTAAATAACTTTTTCCCCCTAGTACAAGCATTCCTGAAGGCATATCGATTATTTTAGCATTTAATCCTCTAATTGTTCATCTACTACACTTTTTATATTGTAGATGGCCGTGCTCTAAACATACAGGTGTGATCAATGAATGCTTGATTTGTGACATGTTCACGTTTTACTGTGCAAGAAGTTATACCATGTTATAACAGCAATTTAGTATTTTAGTCAGATGAAATGCAATTAATTATTTCGTATTTAACATTGTTCGTTTTACAATAAAACTGTGAACTACATCACCAAGAAGTAATATTTTAGTATATCACATCGGGTCATGTTCCAATTTAGCTTACGAAAGGTGTTTGTCTGAGCACAGCCAAAATTTCTTGCTCAAAATTCTCGAACAATATATTCTATACTGTAAGTTAAATGTACGGATATTATTTGAACAGGATACGGTTTACCTACTGTAAGATCGGAAAGTTTCTTAAACTCAATGACCACGTTAAGTATGTTTAGTGATGTTTCCAATGTGTTTAGCATGAAAAAACAAGAAAAATTAATTAATGAAAACACAAAAACTATTTTTCGATTAATTTGAATGTTGAAAGACGATATATATTAGAAAATTCCATCTCAAACTCGTAAGTATTTTCATATGGAATTAAAACACAAAATCCCGCGATGAGACGCTCGAAAAATTTTACTAAAACTGAAAATATAAAATATAAATTATCCACATTTTGTAAACCAAGATTTATGTTTCTGTAATAATTCTATATGTCATATACCCAATTTTTATGTTTTAGATTTGTTATAAATATAATGAATTTTTTTTATAAATAGAGCTAAATATAAACAGTGGGACCAATACTACATCGAGGAGATTAAATAACGCTTAATATGAGTTAAAATTTAAAGGAAATGTTTCCGAGAAAAAAACTCGAGAGCCGAAAAGTAAATGTAATATTTGTGAAAACTATTGGCGCGCCATTTCTAACACTGCAGTGATCAAACATCGAAGCATGTTTATCTTGTTCTGGATTTTGTTCTCTGTTTATTTGAAAGCCAACAATTACATAATCTGGCATGTCGTATTGAATCGAATTAAATTGATCTTTTATATCAAACTGAAGCAAAGTGTTGGCAGTTGGTGCAATTAATTCAATGCATTGCCAATAATTAAAACGAATTGGAATTTTGGGATTTGTGTAAAGTTTAGCCTTAATTCCATTTCCATAATTAGCTTCGTATTCAACAACTGGCCACATTATTTCCCTTTTTTACAATAATAATAATACCAGCAGCTGGAACAATATACAGATCCATCAGCTTTTATTTTAGGTTGTCTGTATACAAAATTATCATCTTTAAAATCTCATATGAATGTAAATTTGTTACCACCTTTCCAATGAATGTCATTACAATCTCTGATAAATCCAAATAAATATTTCAATGGACAGGTAATTTTATTATGTTTATCTGCTCTAAAAAAATAATCTTTTCCACTCTACGACCTTCTTCAACTATAGCTAATCGCAAATCTGATGATTTTGTTGCTCATACTAGTAATGAGAAATTCAAAGGTTAAGTTATTCCAGGGTTATCAATACTTTGAATAATATTTCCATGCTTTGAAATTTCTATGTTTGAAAATTGGAATGAAAAAAAAAAACACAAAAATCGATAGTTGAATGTTTATCATAAGTATCGTTTTTATCTCTGTGTTCCAGTCTAATTTGTTCATATACATAAGCTTGGTTCGGATGTGAAAATGTATCACCAATTGGTATGTTCACACTCAATCCTCTTATTATATTCATTCAGGTTGTTTTTCGTCTGATCAGTTTGAGGAAATGATTGACGTTCGTAGCTCTCAAAAAAATTTCACCATCCATTTATATAAGGTAAAATTATTATAAAATAATGTTACTTTTATTTGTCCATTAATTATGACCATCAAACCTAACAATTTAACTAACACTTTATCTGTTTTTTTTTCACAACATATCCTTTTCCACCAATTAATCTTTATCGTGTCCAGTCTGAAGAAGCTCTGGTTCACTAAATATGCATTTAATGGGTTCATTTTGCAAGTCTTTTATTTTGTATTCTGTGAGGTATTTTTTGTAATATTTCAAATATTTCAGTCTACCAAGTTGGTCTATATTCTATTACCAATAATTTTTTAGTTTACTTATTCTAACTTAATCTCCAATAGCTAGGGCCACGATTTTGTCGCGAAAATATTTTTGCCCCACTTTGTTTCAGTGACTCACGTGCACATCGGCAGTTCTGTTTCAAGGTTATTGGCAGCGTGTCTGTGTTCAGACACGTTTCTCATTTGACTGCACCAATCAGAATAAGATTATTGTGAGTCTGTACGTCTATAATTTGCCAAGGCAAGTGAGAGTAATATCATCCAATCACAGACGACGTAGCAGATCTGCAGGTGTGCACATGACGCATCGAAACCAAATGTTGCAAAAATCTTTTCGCCATAAAATCGTGGCTCTACCAATAGCAAATTTGGGTTTAGCAGTTTTTAAATTTTCACTATACTCATTGACTGTACTAGAGACTTTATTCTTTTTATTTACATCAACAGGCTTCATTTTGGTTATTCTATGAACTGTGTTATTATAATAACTTATTAATTTGGGTAATATAGCTATCCGTTTAAATCTTCCTATTACTGTAAACATCGTCTACATTTTCTCCTCCAAAGTTCTATGATATCTCTCAACAACACTAGTTTTCTTATCACTAAATATTGAATAATATATTATATTGTAATCATTCATTAATTTTTGAAAGTGTATTATAAAATTAATTCCCATTATCTGTTTGAAGATTCTTATGTTGTCGGCAGTTAAATATACTTTTAAATGCTAATTTAACATGTTCACCATATACCTTCGATATGTTCATTTTTCAAATCTTTAATTCTATATGTTATATGATATGTGTGTAATACTTAAGATATTTCAAATGTTTCAGTCGACCAATTTAGTGAACACCATTTTTAAAATAATTTTTAAACTTTACTTAGTCGAACTTTATCTCCAATAGCACATTTTGGTTTCGCAGTTTTCTTTTTTTACCATACACATTTACCAGAATAGAGGCTTCATTATTTTTTATTTTAATCAACAGGTTTCATTTTAACTGTTCTATGGATGGCATTATTGTAATGACTTATTAATTCTGGTAATATACCATCCATTTATAGCTGTGTTGTATAGTGAACATATTCCACATTTCTTCCATCGATGTTCTATTAAATCTCTCAATAACACTAGCTTTCTTATCACTAAACATTGAATAATATGTTATTTTGTGATATCTAATTAATTTTTGAAATAACTTGTTCAAAAATTCTTTACCATTATCAGTTTGAAGATGCTTAACTTGTCGACAATTTAATATACTTTCAAATGCTAATGTAACATTTTCATCAGATTTATCCTTAACTGGTATTGCCCACACAAATTTGAAGAAAAAAAAATCAATCGCAGTTAGTATATACTTAAATTCTTTGTTAATTTTGTCTATATTTTTTTAATGATCCAGAATTCATTTCCACTAAGTCAGATTGCCAAATATCATCTATTTGCTGACCATAGTTGTTTCTGTACTTCGAATATGTTGAAGAACCAACGATCAAGCATCTAACGATATTTGGTAATAGTTCGCATTGGCATTTTCTTGAAATAATATTGACGGTTATTGCAAATTTTATATTACAGTCTGCCTTTTAAGGTTAAGTATTCGTTTTATTTATAATATATAGTTTTCTTATACTAAATGAGTAAGGTATTTAAGCTATCAGGCCAGAAATTGGTCTTAAATAATAGGTTTCATTATACTTTAGAAACTGAACAACATTTGTTTGGCTTAATTCAGTTTTATACTACATATTTGGCACCAAATGTTACACATGAATATAACAAGCTCTATTTTATATGTCAAAATGGGGTGGAAAGTTTGATGGAAATCCCAACTGGTTAATATAATGTAGGGGATTTCGGAAACACTACAAAATTTATTTCACCATTTAACAAAATGTTAGATGGTGTGAAAGAATATAATAATGATTCATCAAATTAGATAAGATAACAAACAAAGTAAAAACAAAATACATTTTTGATCTGTTGTTCAATAAATCGAAATCAATTTGAAAACTTTCAGGTTTTACAGAAAATAAAGTCTTAGAAAAGAATTATGTTCATCGAACTGATACAATTTCTAAAATTGCTCCATCTGAAACGATAAATACTCACTGCAATTCAGCAAATGGTATTATTCTAAAACATGATGGATATGACCATAGATAAACTTGTATTATTGCATAATTTAATCCGAGTGTCTCATTTGGTGAAACAATTTATTATGAACCACATTATGTTTTGGTTTTCCCAATACAAACAGATAAAGTGAAAACTATTGTGTTAGAAACATGATTTGTGAATGAGAAATTAATTAAATTTTATCCAGTCGAAATATCTGCTGCGTTAGAAATGAAATCATAACTATGCAATCTAAAGTTCTTGTTTTTTAAACATTACTTTATTAAAAACCCTTTGATAGAACAAGGGGTATAAATCATGGCTAGTCGTTATATTGATTATAAATTTCAATTTGTTAACTGTTCATTTCGGGAAGAAAAAATTTATTTTAACATCACAATAGTTGTTAATAAAAACAATATGAAATTAAACATTTGGAAAGATATAAAATTTGAATTATTTGACTTGGACTTTTTGTGGATTTAGTGTTTAAAATTAATATGAAAATACTCACGAATTTGAGATGGAATTTCATAATGTACATTGTCATTGGACATTCAAATTTATCGACAAGTACTTTTTGTGTTTTAATTAATGATTTTTTTTTAATTTTTGTATATAATAAATACAATGGAAACATTACTAAACATATTTAACATGGTCATTGAGTTTAAGAAACTTTCCGATCTTACAATAGGTAAACCATATCCAATAAATAATGTTAAAACAATAGAAACATGGTTTGGGTACAAAGCAGTTGTAATTTTAAGAAAATTTAAAGCAGTATTACCAGACAGATATGAGCAAAAATTCGGTAATCAGGTTTTAAAAGATGTAAGTAGTGGAAATATGGGTTTTGTTTATAATGGAATGAAAGATTACGGTAGTAAACATATGCATTCTGTTTTGTTCATAAAATATTAAATAAACCTTACTCTATTAAGATTTTAATTTTTTTACTGTAATTTTATCACGTATAGTTGAATGTAAAATCATTGCTTTATAATAAATTATTCGTGTTTTTACAATCTTTTAATCGTTTTACGGTTATGTTTAACGAAAATTACTGAATGAGCAATTGTCGGGAAATTGGGTAATTTTTCTACAATATTTGGAAATATATATATATTTTTTATTTTTGAGCACGAAAAAGGGTCACTGGGCTCGAACCAGCAAATCTCCTCTACTTTACCTTATCCGAACTTATAGACCTCGAACGCGCAAAGTAGTCTACCCAGGAGGCCACCTTAAGTCCTATTGCATGTGTCAAGAGCATTGTGTCTGCCTTCTCCCGCTGGCTATATGGACTGAAGGCCAATACTCCTACGCGTTAGAAATTTTGGTCAACCACAAAATCTACGAAAAAGTAAAACTGTAATTTTTGATATGATAATACTTAGACCTCTATAATATTCTAATTAAAAAAAATACTCGCGTTTTCATTTGAAAATTAACTTTAATATCCGAAAATATCTGCGCGAGAAGTTTATAAATGTAAAAATTATTTTCAAAAGAAAATGTGAGTATTTTTGAAATTCGTTTATCAATAAACGTCCGCTGATAAAATGTCTACTCGGCAAATTAGCTCATTTAATTTTGATTATTAGTTCAGATTTTATTGACAGTTGAATGTTCCTGCCGTCCGCTCGACATTGTACCTCTCCTTACCCCTTAATGGAAGGCCAAGCGCAGGTGAGAGGGACATGAAGTGAGTATGAAGAGGCGCCGGAATGAAGGGAGGGAGGAAACGCGAGATCCCAGAGAAAACCCGCCGACCAAAGGCATCGTCTAGACGATTCCCAAGTGCGAAAATTCGGGGACCTACCCCGCCGGTAATCAATCCCTGAATCGCCTTGGTGGGAGGTGAATGGTCCGACCATTCGGCCACTGCGGCCCCCGCTCCTATGCAACTGCCAACACTGAAACCTCACTTTCAAAAGTAATGCAGTGCACGGCATGACTGTGCTTCTCTCTTAGTCTTGACTCTTAATTGTATGCCATTGTTTACTTATCAGGCTTTCTGCTTGTATTATTTTTAATAACTGCCCTCCTCGGCTTTATGATTGCCTGTGACTCTACTGCCTCTCGAGTCTTTAACTGAAACTTTCTTCATGCATGCCACTCCTAACTTTGCTTTGAAGTTTTCATGATCAGCCACTAGCTCTGAATTACAGTAGTTTCTATCGGACATTTGGCCAAGCGCAGATCCAGGGGTTGGGGGAGGATTAAAAGGAGATAAAAAACCTTCATGTTTATATGAAGTCTGTAAACGTTTTAACCTTAAATTAATTACTATAAAAATTTTATAAATACAAATATTATTTAACAGTTTGTTATTGACTTATGTAGTAATGATTGTATAATTCCTGTTCCCATTCTACAAATGGTACAATGGGTACATAAGCCCTGTCAAACAGAAAGTCTAGATACGTCTTTGGATAGGACAGTGAATGTTTCCTCTTTTTTCGTTTTCTTTCATCAGTCTGTTTGGAAATTCAATGATGGTTTGGAATCCTAATTCTATCTTCTCCAGTGAAGTCATAGTCCTGGTTTTCCTTCGACAGTGACGTCAGCAGCAGACATGACTGTGGAAGGTGTGCGCGCCTCCGTGGAGGAGGTTGCCACATCGCTGCAGAGGTTTGGCAACGCCGATTACGCGGTCTTCTTGCTGATGCTGCTGGTGTGCGCCGTCATAGGCGTGTACTACGGTTTCTGCGCCGGCCAGACCTCCGCCGCCGACTACCTGGTGGGAGGCCGCAAAATGCACATCTTCCCCGTCGCCATGTCGCTCATCTCCAGGTACACAACTCTATATACCACTGCCAACAACTATCGTGGAAACTCACCAACATTTCGACGGACATTAATAACTGATATTTTATGGGAACTCCTTTCGTAGCATCGTTCACGGAAATTCTCTTCGTTAGAGCTGTTGTACCCAGAAAAATTAATTTTTTCATACTTGTGCCACTGTTGAAATTTTGAACATAAAATATCACGTCATTTTGCCAAATAAAAAGAAATGACCTCATGTATTTTGCATAATCACTCATCAAAATCACAAAATGGCCGTTGCGGTGTAGAGAAAATAAAAAATGTAATTAAGTTGCGGAAACAAAATATTTCATATCGATACTAAATGCTTTGAGATACTTGAAAACACCTTTCCGATTATAAAGGAATACATTATTGTATTTTGTTAAAAATTAATTAAAATGAGTAAATTGTTTCATAACTTTGAGTTGTGATTGTTACTGAATATTTCAAAACAAAAAATGCATCGATGCTATGACTTTTAGTACCTGTAATTGTGATTACATAATTTAATTCCTTTTTTAAATTTTCTCTACACCGCTACAACAATACTGTGACTTTGATGAGGGATTCTGCAAAATCTATGGGGCCTGTTTTTTTTTTTGTTTGGGAAAATGACATGATGTGTAAAAGTTGAAGAGTGCTTGGCACAAATATATACAAAAAATGAATTTTTAAGAGTCCAATGCCCTTAAAGTTGCCACCTGGTGAAACACGTGTGTGAGGCGTAAACCGATGCGGCGTTACGAGCGACGTCGGAAGGCACACGTGTTGTTATATAGCCTTTACGACCAAGTCGTAAACGCGTGCTCAGTGTTCCTGCAGCAACGGTATTTGCTGTGAGACTTTAAGTGGAGAATTCAGTGTTTAATACAAAATGTAAGTTCTTTTTATATGTAGTTTTTTTATTTAATTGTAAATGTTTGTGCCAGCAAATGCGGTCCCTATAATTTTATTGAACCCGTCACCGCAGCAAAATCCGGCGTAGTTGTAGAATCCAATTCATATATCTTGATGAGCAGCCGTCTAGAAAAGCCGATTTTAGCAAATTATGAGTGCTTTAAAATAATGCTACCAATGTACGTGGTGTCTTAAAAGTCACATTCTTAAGTAACCTGAAGTGTGTTTTCCTGTAGTTGATAAGCGCTGTGGACGCATGTTTACTGGTCTATAAGGAAAAAAAAAAACTAAACTTCTAAGACGCTGCATGCAGTTCGAGCGCCAGCCAGCCAGCCGCCTTAAGGTTACCGGTAGAAAGAAATTTTAATGTAGTATTTGTAACAAACGAGGCTCAATTTTTTAACAATTTCCCGAAAATAATTCAAAATTTTATTTGATATGTTACATTTAAGAAGGAGCATGTCAGTCACAAGATTCATGTTGTTTTCTGTTGGTAGAAAAAGAGAAAACACTCCTTACATGAAACAATTTACTGCGTGAAAGCTAATTTACAGAATATTACGTTACAAGCCAAATATTATTTTTTTTGGGGGGGGGGGGGGGGGGTTTATACTTTTTTTTTAGACTATTTCGAAATTTTAAGTCATACAAAAGTTAATCTGTATCAAAACACATGTTGCCATTTTTACTGAATGTGTGAATAATCAATATAAATTCTCATACAGCTAATTTTCGTAGCCAACCTATCTAAGTACATCCTGCTAGAACTTGCCGGGTAACATAATACAATGCGCTTACTAGTTACATTCGGTATCGTCGAATCATAACTATCAAATTAATTTACGTTAAATAAACACGAACTTATCTGAATGACTAAGATATTACTTCGAATTGGGGTTGATTTACATTATTTTTCCACGGGTCAAGACTTGATTTTACCGAAGTAATTTATATGCAATTTCATGATTTGATTGGCATGTGTTTAAATCTTCCTAAATAAGTCCTTAAGCAAGCCAGTTCCTAGGCTATATCTAAGTACAATTAGTGCGAAACCTACAAGAAACTATGGCTCGACTCAGGTGCTATCTGCTCTGGAGTAACATTGACCCTCACTTGAAACTGTAGCCATAAGGGCCGAGTTTGTAGGAGGAATGCGGGCGCATAGTCTGCAAGTAAATACATGTGCGAAAATCCGCTGTACCATAATATTAAACTGTTTTCTAGGATTGAATCTGATGACCAAAACTGACAAACCAGAAGATCCACGTTTCTGTGGCGATAATATTTTATCACAGTTTGGTTTCAATGCGATACGTGCAGCTCTGCAGCTCTGCTACATCGTCTGTGACTGGATGATTTTACTCTCGCTTGCCTTGGCAGATTACAGACGTATACGGAGTCACAATACTCTTATTCTGATTGGTGCAGTCAAATGAGAAACGTGTCTGAAAAAGGACACGCTGCTAGTAACCATGCAGCAGAGATGCAGATGTGCACGTGACACACTGAAACAAAGTACAACAAAAATATTTTTGCGACAAAATCGTGGCCCTATCCATAAGCAGTACAGGACATTTATTACACTTGAGCTTGTAAACAAAGCAACTGCTGAAATAATGTTTACTAAATTCTGGTAATATCAGTACACGTGTGACTATTTTCTAAAAGTGACGAGGCATGCTGCCGTTGATACGTGTAAAAAATTTCCAGTACCTACTTTTTCAACCCTCCAATACAACAGAAATGTAAATTTGCGTGTATCTGCGCTTTAAAAAGTTTTTCAGTAAGCTGTGATTATTCTTATTTTTTTACGGAATTACTTAAGTAGCATAGCGTTTGCACATCGACGACAGTAACACATTCTTTAAAATATTACGCCTATTGTAAACAATTTTTTCAGGCTTATTAAAGGATCTACAGCTGATTTAACAGCCGTATTTGAGAAAATGTAAACAGGATTCGCAGTACAATAATATAGACACATGCGTTGTCCTTAAAACCACATTAACCTCAAAGAAAATACTGTCGCGTCTTAAAGCACCACAAAGGAAAAAATGTACTGCATGCCAGTTGAATGCCTTGCACGTAGAAACGATACTACTTTGCACGCGCCGGGCAATCTTAGAGCTCCATTAACTTTTGTTCCTCACATTGAGACGGACGTCTCGTGTTATTTACGTATCTCCGAAACATTATTTATTGCTCTTACTTGGTAAGGAAGTTAGAGTGTTGTTCCTGCATGTCAGCCTAGCTGCGGTATAAGTTTCACGGTTCACCCACCTGATGGTATGTGAGCAGCGGTCAAAGGCGGCGAATGCGGCGACAAGTGACGTGGTATATCTTCTACGAGCTCTCTCAACACTGTGGCGCGAGCATGGGGGTGAAACTTGAGTAGGACGTCGGGGTCTTGCTTTGTGTTTTGCTAAATGTCCGTAGCTAATATGAGCGCAGCACTTTTGCATCTACCCATAATTCACTATTCGTTTGTTTTTAGTTGAAGTTAATTAAAATGGCGGTAAGGCGAGGTGGATTTTTGTTGTTCATTTATACGTTTTTATCCAAATTTACTTGAAATCCTCAATTAAAGAAACTAAGAATCATGAAACATCGTTAGCCCAGTGATTTGCAGTGTTATCCCATGTTTAACTTTTCTGTGTTTCATTAATTGCTTTTATATGCCTGTTCCATTTTAAATAACTGGTTATGAGTGACAAAGCTCTTTACGTTATGATATATCTTTACGTTTTGTTTTAATAATTTTTGCATTGCATCTTTTGTCAGACACAAATATTGGGAAATGAAATTAATGTATAGGTCATTCGGAATAAAGTGAGCACTAAAGGTTTAACCTTTGAAATAAATCACTAGCAGTTACTGCATATTAGTCAACATTAACAATAGTTACATTATTATTTGTATGGTTGGTAACGAATCATTGCATGTAGCTCCGTGTATTTTCTTATTTGTATACAGCATTAGTGAAAGAACATAAGATGTAATCGACCTCTCTGTATACCATATGCTTTAAAATATTTATATAAACTCTTATTGACATACCTACTAACTGTGTAATTTTACTTGATTAGCGCCACGACAAAGTGATGCAACCGCCCGCTGAATTCAAAACAGCCGTTGACACACTGCTGCTAACGCTCGCTCCACAGACGGAGTTCAAAATTCCTCCGACAGGTGGCATCAGAGTTAGGTTTTCGCCGCTACGGCTTCGTTTCGCCTCTTGAAAGCGGGTTGAGTCAGGATTGTACTTGTCCGTTGAGTAATAAATATTGGTTTTTTTGAGTGTTCACTTTATCCCGAATCACCTATACCAAGGAATGGTGCTGCAGTGTGATCTCCAGGGGAGAAAGCAAGTAGGGAGTGGTTACGAAGTAGAGAACTTCGGTGGTAATGTTAGGAAGGGTTCTGAAGTGTTTACTGTGAGTCTGGTGAGGGAAAAGGCATATTTCACAATGGTTCGGCCAGTATTGGAGTATAACGGGGCAGAATGGTATGAATGTAGAATTTGAGGTGCGGGAGATGGAGAAGGTGCAAAGAACGAGACTGGTGAAGGGTAAGTGGAAAAGAAAGCCTGGACAGGGTTGTGAGGAGGAAGGGAATTACAGGTCATCAATGATGATGGAGGGAATGGGATAGAGACTATTGAGGGTCAGGATGAGAGTGGAAAGACTGGTTAGTTTATACAGGATGGTAAATTGTGGAGATTTGTTTGTTTAAGTTGCTGGCTAGCTAAGAGAGGGTACAAGGAGAGGAAACAATGATGAGATGAATCAGAGGGTGTGGATCCATTTGAAAAAAGTGTGCCTGGGCCAGATCTAGCACCAATGCTAGGCAAATATTCACTAATTCATATCTGGTCCACATCAGTCCCAGGTCTGACCAATATAAGATATAAAGCTTTTTCCAAAAGGGGAGGATAATCCGCTACAGAGTAGGCAGTCTATTTTGTTAGTTAGGTGAGAGAGTGAAATGTTGTACAGGAGGTTTTTGTTACTCTGAGGGGGGTTGGAAGGTTCAGAAAGGGCTTTAAAAAGTGATAAGGGGGGCAAGAGACTGATCTTGTGGTAGCTAGTTGGGTGTGCTGCATATTATTACTATCAATTTATAATCCTCTGACTTTTTGCCAGTTTAGAAAATGCAATCCTTATTATTTTCAAATCTGTCTGAAAACCATTCGAGACTTTGGAGTAAATGTAACAGTGATTTGTTTTCTGTATTATGTGGCTACAGTGATTACGTAATATTTCATGGTACCCCTGATGTACAAATTCTTCGTTTTCAAGTTGTAATATTTGTTTTATAGAGTATAAATGAAACTGTTTGCTTGTAGAACCAATTTTATGTAACTTTAATGCTTTCGAAATTTTTGTGCTAAATTTGATTTACTTGTTAAATGCTATTAGTAAACAGAGAAAAAATTTAGTGTATAATTTTCTTTCTCACTGTTTACGTATTGAATTTAATCCATAAAGCAAATTTAGCGCAAAAATGTTATAGGGCATTTAAATAAAATTGGTCTTTCTGAACACATATGTATAAAATAAATGTTCGGCTGCAACGTAAAAACTAAGAATTGTACATCAGGGGGACAGTGGAATCTTAAGCACTAAATCTCACTTTGCAGTGGATTAACTTTATTTTTCAACCCCCAAAACCAGACACGTGGTAAGTTATGATGGTATTTTTAAGGTAGGCATAGGGCTTCAGGCAACCCTTAATTTGTTTTACATTGAAATTTCGGATTTTATTATGTGAGTAATATTGCACATAACTGGGCCTTCATTTTTCAGTACATTGTTACAAATTTTAAGGCCTATTATGAAAGTGTGGCAGAACTTTGGCACAGTTTATAGCTTTTTGTGTACTCGACAGTGAATCAAGGAATTAATCAAGTATTGTATAATTTTGTTTCAAGAATTTTACTGTAAAATTTAATGTTTTCCGTTCTTCTCTGTGAGTTAGGGTAAGTCTATTTGTCATTTGTGTTTAGTGCCAATTGGTTCAATAAGTCTCTTTATAAATTGGGTTGACGAATGTTAAGAAATTAAAAAAAAAATTACCTAAAGCTAAGCTATTAAAACCTACAATGAAACATACGATTTATACCAAACACTATGAAAGTAAGAATGTCCAAAACTTGTAATAGGCCTATTAATTTTACTGATCTTGAAGTGTTCAAAATTGATAATTTGAATTGATAACCAAAATTTTAAAGTTTCTGGAACTTGGTTGGAAATAGGCTATGTACCAACAGCAATTATTCTGTATAATATTAGCTCAATATTCAGCATTTGTGTCTACAGGGAAGAGTTGCAACACATAAATTTTTAATTTTATTGATAAAATTAGCTTCAATTAGGCTTATTATTTTTTTTACCTCGGGGGGGGGGGAGTGTTTTGGAAAGGTACGTGCCCTTCCTCCCCTGCATCTGTGCCAATGGATATATACATATATATTTTTTGTTACTTTAACTGCTTTCTACAATTCTATATTCCAAAATATATTAAAAGCATTTTGTTTCTCTTGTATATAATTACAGCATGGTTTTCTAGAAGACAGCAAACCATTTCTGCTTATGACTGACAGAAATTTAAAGCTTGAGTACTACGTTTTGCAATATACTTATGACACGCATTACTATCTTTATTAATGACACTTTAATATTATTTATTTTTCAGTAAATATACATAATTGGTGGTACTTAAAAAAAATTCTTCACAGTGTAGTTTAGTAGGCCTACCAAAATTCGGATGTATGTCAAATGTTTGCATTCTACTACAGTGTTCACTCAATGCCAAGTTTTGCTCTTGACAAACCATGAGATAAATAAAAAAAAATTATTTTATTTTTACTCCCAACCACAATGAATGTGCATGGGAAATGTATATAGAGTTGGTTACATCCCATGCATTTATAAGTAGGTGAGCCATTTAATGGTCTGGATATATTACCTCCAGGTAGCATATGTACTGTATGTAATATGTTTGCATACAGTAATAAATGGATTCAGTGTTGTTAATGAAATAGGTCGCTGTTATTACATTTTATGATACAAGTCAACCGCTGACACAGTAACTAAATACAAGGAACTGTAAGGGCACTTTCTATCTCGAGGTCAATATAGATGGAGACACACAACACAATGATAGGAACTGGGAGATGAATTGACCATGGTGTTTGTCAGAATGGCTGATGCCAGGGATCGAACCAGGGCCCTCCTAAATGTGAATCCATGTTACCTTTGTATCACGTCGTTTGTAACTAAAGACTAGCACCATAATAATTTATCACGTGTGATCATTTGAACATAATTGAATAGGAAAGTAAAAAGTTATGCAAGATGTCTTCTGTACACTATATGTATGTATTGGTAGTGTAGTCTGTAGGTATACATCCTTGACACATTCCACAGTCTCATGGCCCTTGCCATACCTATACCCTCAACGGAACATGATGGAAAAATAAAATAGAAAGGCCCACACAACATTTAATATACTTGTATGCAATAGCTAAATGTTGGTTTTATGTGCAAGTATATTATACATATTTATCATACATACATTATTCATACATCATAGATGAAAATGACATGTATTATGAACAGTTGCAAATATATGTATATTATACATGCATTAAATAGCTAAATAGCTTTACATTATTCATGTAGAGACATTACGTATATCATATGTATATCTGACACCAATAAACATTTGATATTAAACATATATCACTATATATAATATATGTTCTACTTATGTCCAGTGGTGGGACATTTGAACCATTTTTTCGCCTAATTTGAACATTATTTGTACATATAATATACGTAATGAATGTCCATAAGAAACGTATAATTTACGTTCAATACCTATATGTAAGTGTGATGTGTGGGGGTCAAGGGATGCAAAACAAGCTACAGTACAATAAATTAACAAAAAGAGGGGATTATTCCCTAAACACTAGAAAAAGTGGAAAAACATGCTTTTTTTTCTGCGAACAGACAACAAATTTTACTGTCAATTAGGTTGCTTCACAATTTATGTATGGTGTGTGTGTATGTATACATACACACACAGAGATGTAGTTGTGAGATTTACTGATGTTATCAACTAACAGGATGATTAGAACAATGAAACTCCTTTCATTTCAAAATAGTTTGGGACCTGTGTCTGGAAGTGGGGGTGAAGGAACTGGAGAGAATGCGTAGGACAGCCAGATTGGTGAAAGGTAGGTAGAGACGGTGGGCAGGTTGGAGAGGATGAAGATAATTTTAGGGCATCTCTGACGTGGAAGGGAATGGCACTCCCTGAACGTCAGAAGAAGGTGAGAGAGACTGATCAGATCGTTAACTGTATTATACTAGAACAGAGGAGGGTGAGGTAATTGTAGGTAAGGCTGACTAAGGTACTGTATAGAGGGAAAAGGGACAACAGTGTTAAGGTCCAGAGGCTGCGGAGAAAGATGGAGAGGGGAGAAACTCCATGCTGATGAAAATGGTGATGGAAGGTTCAGGAGGGCATTATAAAAACTTTTGATGAAACTAGGGACGAGACTTACCACTGGAATCTGCCCAAGTGCTGGTTGAATGTTACCATACTCAGGTATGTCTAAATTTTGTACATATTTTTCACCATTAACTAAGAGTAGACATAAAGTTAATAATTTTATTTGTAAGTCTACCTTGTACCATGGAGGAGAACGGAGAAGGGTAGACGGTCAATGCTGGTGAGGACAGTGAGGGAGTGGAATGCACTGCGGGAGTTAGTGACTGTGAGTAGGGTTGGAAGGTTTAGGAAGGAACCGGAGGATTGTTGCTCCCCACCGGGCGTCAGCCCAATTGCGAGTGCAAAACTTTTTATTGTTATTGTCTGTAATCTGTGTCTTGCTAAGGTAGTGGTCTGACGAGTACTTTTCACTAGGATACTGTTATTTTTTACACCGATATCAAAACAAACACTAGTATGAAAACGAACGAAAACAGTGCCATTACGAAAAGTTATCCGGTTATCATAATGATGGGGGGGGGGGGGAGTAGTTATTTTAACCCATTCATTCACAAAGGTTACTTCATGTTCGTGCCTACGTCACTACTGAAAAAAAAAAAACCACGCATGCGCACATCAAGTGCCTGTGTTTCCACCAGCTGCTGTAGCTATATTGGGGCGCCACTGTGCCCGAAGAAGAAGAATCAAATCCGGACCCATTTTATTACCTCTCTTTCCGTACGGTTAATGCTCGATGGGCGCGAGCGAGTACCTCGGGGCTCGGTTGTGGTCGACATTGCTACGATTGGCTACCAGTGACGTCAGTGGACGATGACCAGGAGAGGAAGCATCCAAGCCTACATCTGAACAATCGTTCTGCCGCACCTGGCTGGCATGAACACTGCGAAACAGTCCCTCTCCCAATTTCACAGTATAGGGCACGTTACCCACCCTCTCCATGATGAGACCAGGTACCCACTTAAGTGAACTTTTACCTGTGTTCAAATTCACACATACCTTCTGGTTCACTGGAAACAGTACAGAAGAATGTGAGTTTGGCCCTGTCTCATGAGATGGAAGCGGAAGTAACATAGTTAAAGGATATCTCAGAGTAAATGTAAAAAGGGAGGCCATAGGTGAAAGGCCAGTAACTGAAGAGAGGGTAGAACGATACGAAAGCAAACAGTCACTCAAATGTTGATACATGGAAAGGTGAGAGTTTTCTGCAGACATGAGACTTCTTGTTAACAGTTTTTTAAAGGTTGAACTGACCTTTCCGCAAACCCATTCGATTGTGGGTTATACGGTGGGGAAAACATCAACTTAATAGCCCGATATCTACAAAATTGGGCCAATTCCCGGGCACAAAAGGGCGGACCAATATCACAAACAATAGTGCATGGAAACGCAAACCGGGAAAACACTTCAATCAGACATTTTAGGATTGAATGAAAACTTGAATCCACCGACAAATTAAAACACTCTATTCACTTCGAATATGCATCACAAAGAATGAGGTAGGTCACGGAATTAAAGTGGAACAAACCGAGGTCTTTGAGTAGCGGGCCACTCTCCACTTGCTGATCATTAGCATTCTGAGTTTGTTGACAGATAGTACAACAAGAACTCTTCATCTAAATGTCCTCGTCGATGCCCGGCCACCATACGTACGAACGCGCCATCATCCGGGAACGAACTACGCCAGTATGATTGTGATGCAGAAAATTGAAAACCCTATCACGCAATGCTGGAGGAATTACTACCCTGTTTCCGTACAGCAATACCCTGTTACTATTAGACAACTTATCACGAACATTGAAGAACACTCGCGAAACCGTACTGGGACAATGATTAGGCCAACATTTGGCAGTAAATGTACACTGCACACAATTGTGAATTTCGTTTCGTCTCCTCTGCCACCTCATCTGGCGAAATATAGGGAGTTGTAAGGTACAAAAAATTACATTCAGGTACATCCACCGCATTGAGACGGGGGAGACGGGACATTGTATCAGCCTGAGGGATACTTTGTCCTTTCTTGTAGACAATGGAGTACTTATACGCAGACAAGATGCAAGCCCAGTGCAACAAACGGGCAGATGCCATATGGGGTAACCTTTTGGCTTCTGAAAATAGGGTCTTAAGTGGTCGATGGTCACTAATAATGGTAAACGCATGCCCGTATAAATATTTGTGAAATTTCTTAACCCCAAAAAGACAGCTAACGCCTCTTTATCCAACTGACTGTAATTTCTCTCTGCAGCAGAAAGCGTAGCAGACTCAAAGGCGATAGGAAACTCCACTCCATCAATGACATGACTTAAGACAGCTCCTACTCCGTATGCCGAGCTATCGACATGCAACAGTATTTCCTTGCTGGGGTCAAAGACAACTAACAAAGCATTTTCAGAGATGCAAGTTTTACTCTTATTGAAGGCCATTTCACATTCAGAAGACCATACTCACGCAGTGTCCTTGCGTAACAGCCGCTAAAGGGGTTCTAAAAGGTCCGAACACATATGAATAAATTGTCTATAGTAACTGAGGAGAGAAACATACGACTTCAACTGTGTCACATCCTTAGGTGTAGGTGTTGACATTATTTTGTCAATTTTAGCTTTGGTAGGTGACTTTCCCTCCCCAGAAAACTGATAACCTAAAAATTCCAAAGAAGACACAAAAAATTCAGATTTACAGGTGTTAACCTTCACATTATGGGCATTTAACTTAGATAACACCCGGTGCAACGTCTTGTTACACGCCTCCTTACTTGCCGCGCCAATCAAGATATCATCAAGATAAACAGCTACATTATCTAGCCCCATTAATATTGCCTCTATCACAGATGGGAAGATTGCAGGGGCAGAAGCCAGACCAAACACTAATCGGTTGAACCTATGTAAACCATTAATGGTGTTCACGGTTAACAGTTCCCTACTGGATTCTTCTACTTCCAATTGCAAATATACCTGTGTAAGGTCAAGTCGACAAAACACCCAACATTCAACAAACTTCTTAAATATATCATCTACATATGGTAAAGGATATTGATCTACACGAATGTGGAGGTTAACAGTAACCTTTAAACCCACACAGATACGTATTTGGCCTGACTTTTTAGGCACAATTACAATAGGACTAGCCCATTGACTCGTAGAAACACGTGACACAATACCCAACTCTTAACATTTTTTGCAGTTCATTTTTAACATTTTGCACCATAGCATAAGGCACGTCATAAAACCGATGAAACACAGGCGTGACATGGTCCTCCAAATAAATATTCGCTTTATAACCTACAATAGGTTTGTCATTGTTTGGAAGCGAAAACGAGTTTGGGTATAGAGCCTTTAGCTCAAACAACACTTCAAATCTATGACTGCTAGTTACATAACAAATTGATGTCATATATGGTTTTGAGCATATTTTATCTTGCCAACCAGGCCACATGGCAGATAACCAATCTCTACCCAAATGTGCTGGAGTAGTGTCAAACAACAAAACTTAACTGCACGCCATTAACGACTCGTTGCACTGACGCTGGATCCAGGGTTACTCTAGTAGTAGCAGTACACCATAAACCAAAAACAGATTGAGTTACCTTGGGGTTGCGGCAAACCTTGGCTATGTGACCCGTAAGGCCACAGTTGTAACACACCCACTGGCGAGCTGGACAGACGCTGGACTGATGCCGACTCCCACAGCTCCTGCAACCAGTCGACAAACCCTGCTTTGACTCTGGAGCATGACCTTTATTGGGCGACTCATCAGGACTTCGCCACTGGCGGTAGTTCGGACGCCATCTCGGCAGCCGATATTCCTTCTTGATCAGTCGAACATCCCGTTGTGCCCCCTGGCTGGAACTAGGAATCGAGCCAGCCTCAACCATATTCACTTCTGACCGCTCGACACTATTCATTAGGGCGGCTGACTTAGCCACTGTATCCATGTCCCTTACCAACTTTACGGCTTCGGAAAATTTCGAATCTTCGTACTCTGACAACAATCTCCGAACCATTGGTTCAGATAATATTCCCGACACTAACCTGTCGCGCAAGGCTTCGTCGAGGAAAGTCCCAAATTTGCAGGTTAGGGAAATTTGTTTTATAATCGCGATATACTCAGTTACTGACTTAGTACCTTGCTGTCGACGCTGCCATAACTCAAACCATTCTGCGATGCCATTCTTTTCGGAGAGACAGTCAATACAGTCGTCAAATGACACATCTACGATATTTTTAGGGCTTGGTTGCGTTTTCAACACCCGTCTACAATTTCAAAGGCAACGTGATACACAACATCGCAACTTTATTACTTTCCTTCGTGTCAGCGACGGAAATATATAACTTTAGCCTCTCGATATAGTTGTCAAAAGTCTCGGCGCATTGTACATACTCTGGTACGGTCGGTCCATGTAATGCCATCGCTAGAGATGATGGTTTATCGCGGGAAAAGTTGACTGTTTGATGGATTTCAATACACGTCCAGCTTACCAGAAGATTACTGGCTTTAGCTTGTACGTGGAGCTGTTGCCCTATTTGACTGAGCCAATAAGAATCCCGATATTGTAATATTTGATGTCTGCAGACAGCTACGTTGTGTCAGTGTTTTCAAGGCTATCTTG
>PNEQ01040269.1:0-18475 GCA_003012365.1 Medauroidea extradentata | reverse complement strand
GGTTTGGTTACCTGGAGTAATACATGAACACTCGGGAGCAAGAGCATATCACGTAAAGATGGAGTCGTAACGTGCAAATTTTGACATTTACGACTCATTACGTGAAAACTATGAGAGATACATCAATTTTCTAAGAGGAAGATTTTGTCACAATTTATGTCTAAAATAAGAAAAAAATAACTGGTACTAATATAAAAATAAAAAAAGACGTTGAAAACTGAGGTGAACAGTGCCCTTAAGGAAACTTGGCTGTGTAACAGAAACAGACTACCCTCGACCTCGTCGTCCAAACCAAACACAAAAGTGACGCAGCCCTGAGACCTCGAGGTTCGACCGGCCATAAAACGTGACTGTTTATAGCTTGAAAGCTGTAATAATACAACGAACACTGACAAGCCACACTCAATGTGTAAAATAACCATCAAATGGATTTTAAAACAGGAGTAGAAAATCACAATAAAATTGATGTTATATAAATTAATAACATAACAGAAGGAAAACATTCTTACCGTAATGTTAAAGTTTAATATTATTTCCCTTTAAACATTAACACCATAGCTTCTCCCTTACACTTTACTGTATGAATGGTACCTGTAATCATGTACACAGGTCCCGAGACTTGAGACTGAGCTATGTAGCACATAAGCGAGCATATTTATTTAAACGAGAAAAGCGAGCGTATTAGTTTAAACAAGAAACTCTTTTCAGAAGCTTGTATCGAATTGGTGTCGTAACAAAAAAAAAAAAAGTGATGGAAGCTCGGTGTTAACAATATCAACGAGTCATAAACAAGAGTCACTGAAACTTCCATGTTTAGAGTAAGTGTCGAAGAAGACAGCAAATGTACCAGGTACAGATCACGGCCTTAGAAGAACTGGTCTGGACACTCCTATGAAAACGTGACCCCTTGTTGGCTGTTAGTTGATATAATTGTCGCTCGCGCGCTGCTTTACAGAAGTCGGGGTTTATCATTGTGACGATAGGCGTTATTGATGTTCACTTGTTTCGAAGTCATATAGTGGTGGCCTTCGATTATAGAAAACGCTAATTGCAATGGTTGTTTCTCCATCGCTAAAAACACAGAAAGTGTATACAGAATAGTGTTTTTATGACAGCTTGTTTACGTTTGACCAGAAACTTGTCTACTTTCTTATGTTCACATGTAAAGCGCGCTAACAGCAATATCAACTATCAGTCAACAAGGAGGTGAAACAAAATACGCTGGCCGATAGGCGAGTGTCCATACCTGTACTTTTACGGCAGCGGTACAGACAGCATGACACGTACAATGACAGTCAAAAGTATTGTTCGTGTGCAAAATAGTAACGGTTGTGGACACAGTGAAAAAATATAGCCTAAATTTTAAAACTGCATTATTTTTTGTATGCGTTAATCTCTACGCAATATTATTATCATTATTATTAATAATATAGTTTTTTGAGGTAATTAATGTAAGGGATGAATAATGCTAAGTAATTTCAGAAAATTGTCGTTCACTGTAAATTTTCTTCGTAAATACTTTCACAAAAATTGCCCGTAGAAGCTTTTTTTATAAACAGTAGACATTATTACTAAGTATCAGCATAGTCATCCGCTTGAAAATGCTGACTTATTAATTACTAAGTATTTTATTGCAGATATAACTTGTTTTTATATCTTCCCACATGTTCGATATGACATTAGTTAAGCTTATATGAATACTACACTTCGAGTAATGAGAGCTTGAATAACAATGCTACATCTATCGAAAAGATGAATGTCAGTTCCACGGTCGATAGTTTCATCGCGACAGGCACACTCAACACAAATAGCTACTTAACTTAATGAAAGGTTATTACGTTAATGGACTACGAATCCATATTCGTTGTGTCACGTCCAACAGCATTTCATTTCAGTACAATTTTTTCCTGGTGTAGGATGTTCGACGAGTGTTCAAATTTCTATATCCCATTCCATAAATTTGGGTATCTACCCTCATTTTTGTAATAAAAGTGTTCAGCATTTATATGGCGGTAATCGCGGTTATGTAGTGATAATAACAGAAGTTACAATGAAGATATTCGTGTCTCCAAACAGTATCTACTCAGCAGTAAATCCATTATTTGTAGTACTAAAGATTTTAGGGCTAGCACCAATAAAATATAAACACGGTGATAATCTCCAGATATACAGAACACATACTGCAGGAATGGTTCAATTAGTTACTTATGTAACTGTAGTCATTATAGGAAGTACAATTTTCTTCTACACAAAATTTGTAGATGAAGAGATAACATATGTTTTGGATGTAATAACCTTCTGGTTGGCCGCACTTGTAAACATTGCTTTGCCGGTTGTTGTTCTTGTGAAGTGTATGAGTTGTAGACTTGGTGAGATCGTCAGGAGAATATGCTACTTATACGAGGCGCGTCTCGTCACATCCTTCGTCACATATCGACACATTAGAGCATTTATATGTACTCAAGTGTGCCTTATTACACTCTATGTCACTTTTAGTTCCTACACATGTATCTACTTAAAATATAGCAATAAATATTTCTGGTGTATATCTAATCTTCTGTCTGATATGGTCACTAGAATGGGAATTGTGTTGTACTTAGACACAGTCATGTTGCTTGGAAAGTCACTGGACTCATTGCTACAAGAAATAGAAGACTTTTCTGGGCAAAACACACAGGAAAATGATTACACCATTGAGAGGAACACATCCAATCACAGCTTGATGAGCTCTTGTGTCGGCAATAGTTTCAGACGAGCATCATCTTCGTCTGTGGCTTATACAGGCCCTCAAACTGGACTACACAGAACCCAAGCAACTACTTGCCATTCAACTGCTGACAAACTGAGACACTCGAGAGAAACCTTCTACTTTCTGCGTGAAACAATGCTGATGGTAGATTCCACTTTCGGGTTTCAAATATTAGTTTCTCTGATGTCTCGCTTAGGTTTCCTTGGGTATCACATCAACCTAGTAGTTCGTGCGTTACTGAAGATCCATAAAACCAAAATATTGACAACTACGTCGTACATAGTGGTTTCAGGAATATACTGTTGCTGTAACCTGTTAGAGATCATTCTTACAACATTCCTACCGCAGCATGTAGCCGACAAAAGAGTGAAGATAGTCATGCTGCTACAGAAGTTAAGTCTCAAGAGAACTCTCAGTCCAGTCACAATGATGGAGCTGCGAGTATTTTCTCAGCAAGTATCTGAGATGCCAGTTGTTTTCAGCGCCTGGGGATTCTTCAGTTTAGATCGTCATACTTTTTTCACATTCTTGGGCTACCTGGCTAGTTATGCTGTTCTGCTGGTGCAGCTGCACTGAGTTAAAAAATACTGTTTGTATCCAAAAATTTAAAGTTATAGTGTTAAGTTATATTGTTATTTGTACTAAGATGTGTGTTACATTGTATCACCTTCTGTGGGTAAATGGAATGATAATAATATTAATAATAATAATAATAATAATAATAATAATATCTGCTACCATAAATTATATAATATGAACTGGGTGTTTAAAAAAACGCACAGAAAATGTAAAGAGATCGATACCTTAAACAGTTTTTGTATAGGAAACATAGCAAATTAATCAATGTATCAGTAACCAGAGGAATTATTGTAAAATTAGAACAATATATATGGCAGAATGAATAGGAAATGTATTAATAACTAAAATATTGTGTTTCGTAAACAAAAAAAAAAGTTGAGAAATAGAAAACGAATACAAGTACAAAGTGTGTGTAGCACAGTTTTCATTAATAATAGTAAACCAGTCCAATTAGACCTTGCAAATAATATTCTCCCTGGAGTGCACCCCTGACATTCTAAATTAAATTAATATGAAACGTGATATCAGGTAGATAACAGACTAATAAATCAACTAACGTGCATCATAAGTCTTGATTCAAAATAAATAGTTCATAAAAAATCAGAATTGTAACAATTGACGGTGAAGTGGTGAGTGATGATTAAACGCGACAGTGTCGTTTCAGTTTACATACTTATACTTCATTTCATATAAGTTTGGATAAATTTGACAGCAACTTATGGGCAATAATTTCCAGTATTTCGTGATTTGTGGCACATTACAAGACAATTTTAGGCTCTAAAATGAACCTGAGATGTCCATTTCAGCATTTGTACTGCAAAGTTTGTCTTGTGTAGTGACACAAATAACAAAATATTACAAATTATTGCCCATAAGTTGCTGTCAGATTTATCCAAACTTATATGAAATGGAGTATAGTTGTGACGAACTTAGCTGAAAGTAGCGCAGGGCAAGCATCCCGGGAAAGGATGTGTAGGAACAATACCATACGGTGACCAGGGAATAACGTAGGTTTCTCAGGAAATAGTCTGCAAAGGCTGGTGAATCGCAGGTAGAAATGAGCTCCGGTGGAAGTAACATTAGATGTAATGTGAAACGTAAAACTTCAACTTAGATTTTCGAACTCACCACTGAAACAAAATAAAATAATGTGGAGACTTATTAAATAGACGAGTCAAACAAATCAAAGGACGAGACACGCGGATGAAATAGGGAGACTTACCTCGGAAGGTAGACCAGTAGACTTACATCTTCATGGTTGTCTCGTTGCCATTGTCTCGTGTCTGGTGAGATCTGGGAGTGTGTTGGGATTATGTTCTTCAATATCCTCGTCAGGACTATCTTCTTCATCTTCAACAAGTACACCATAATCCCTTTTACTCGACGACATAGTAAATTATTTTTAAAAAATATCATTATCTCAGGTTCTCTTCATATTGTACCCCATATTAGTATACAATCTTCTTAGTTACATTTTTAAGGAACTCCTAATTTTTTCCCTGAGGGTCTAGTAGGTATGTATTTCGCTTGAGATGATGCATCTAATTATTTTTGTTACCTACACAAGGCTCTAACCTTCTCTGCATATAGCACCCACTTTATCAGTGGGAACTAATTTCGTTGGCGGTAGGTTTCCAGCAGACCAAGAAGCATTAACTTTGCAGGTCATTATGTGTCTTTTTATGTTTCATTTCGGGAAAACTCATTAGATCATATTTCACAGTTTAGTACCACTCTGAACTGATTCGTCACACACTGACTCTTCTCATGTCGCTGCGCAGTATACCCAAAGATTGCGTCTCAACAAACGGTAATACCTGGCCCCATTTTCTTCGTTGTCAATGACAATCTTGCATTCATAATTTCCATGTTGAAAAAAAAGTTTAGCTCCAAATTCAACGATTACTATTCATCAGTAAATTTTATAAGTTTAATACTAAAATATATTATCAATTTTATATATCTTATTAGCGAGAGGTATTATTCTTACATGAGACCCTCTTGATATTTCTCAACATCATAATGCATGCATGTAGTTCGTTAAACTCACGTTAGATTACGCGATACTATCTATTATTATTTTTTAATACAACCTGAGCAGCCACATCCCTTTATATGCTCACGCCAGGTTTAAGGAATTTTTCTGTTTTAAACTATGTTATGTATGTGATTACCCATTATAAGTAGGAAAAAAACTACTGCCCTTATGTACATTCGTTAGTATTATAAATAACATAAATAAAAAATTAAATTGCGCATTTAATTATTATTTTACCTTATAAATGTTATCTGCAGTTTCGAAATGTAGGATGCTCGGTTCATAATACACAAGGCTACTATGTACAACAAAAAAATAACCAATAGTGTAAGATGGTATTTTTTCTTTATTAGATGAGTGGGGGGCTATTCACACTGTATAGATATGAGAGCTCGGCTTAAATTGTAGAGTGCAGCTGATGATTTAAGCTTTCTGGTTATTATGTTATTGACTCCATTCTGATTTCTTGATCAGCTAGACATCGCGTCCATTCATTTTAGAGTAGAGAGATAAATATACATATATTGTAATGTCGTGTTTCTATATCTATACCTACAAGCAGCCAGATGGGTATAGTAAAGTCCTCACTACAGGAGAGAGGTGAAATTGTCTGTCAAGTAAGAATTATTTTTTTTGACTGTATTAAACAGAATTTATCACTGAAAAATATACTTATTGGTCACCACAAAATATTTTTTATTGTAGACCCTGCCAAAAGTTTTTGTAGTGACCTCAAAATTTTTTTGCTATCCCCAATAAAGTTTTGCAGTGACTACAAAAACATATTGTAACTGTTACAAAATTATTTTGTGAGGTCCATACTGACAAAACATTTTGTAGTCACCACAAAACTGATTTTTCTGTAGTAAGAACTGTAGGCACTTTTTCTTCGTGTGCGGCAGTGCTCAAGTAATCCACTCAGTCCAGTTGCTTCAGTCGTATAATTTTTTTTTCTTACGACTCGACCAGTGACAATCTTAGATAAAGTCATGACCACGTTATTTGTTTTGACGCTGACCATAACCTTTGAGCCCACTTCGCTAGCAATGGGAGATTTTTCTCACAAAAAAAATCGAGAGAGGGAAAATATAAATTTTGTGCAAATTTCGGGAAAATTTGGGAAATTTTGTATGATGTTTGACCTTCTGGTGACCTTGATGCAAAGGTCAAGGTCAATGTTAAAGGTAAAGGTCATTTAACATGGCGACCGGGGCCACAGACGACTAAGATATACAGACTGTCAACGCCTAGGCTTTTCGTGTTGCACAAAATTTCGTGTCGCCCTGGTGATGTGTGACCGAAGCTCGAGGCATTGGAGGTCTAGAAGGTAGCGCTGCCATGTAAGAGACGTCGGAACTAAATTGTCCAGACAGAAGGCAGGTCACTGAATGGCGTGCCGGATGTAGCCTTTTTTAGTATGGAACTGCAAGTGTGGTTAGGGAAAGGGGAAGGGATAGTAGAGGTTTGGGCTCAGGGTCGCATGGCAAAGGGCAATAAACGACAATAAAGTTACAATGCAGAAGCTACCCCAGTCGTCCGTGACCTGAGAATTCATTCCGAGCAGAACAGAAATGTTCCTTACCACACTACTAGGCTTTAGTTTTGATGTCTTGCATCACTGAACTGTCTGTGCTTTTCCAGGTTCACGTATATAACATGTTATAATTCTAATTACCGGGCCAAAAATGTACGGTCTGAAAATTCTCTGTTAAGTTTCAGTATTTTTTTTTGTTTAGGTAATCTGTAGTAAACATGAGAATGCTTTCGTACGTCCATTGCAAAGTGTTTATTTCATGTCCCGTATTGAAATTGAAATACAAGACATGAAATAAACACTCTGCAACTACAATTTGCAATACGGGCCATTAAACATTCTGCAATGGATGTACGAAAGCATTTTACAATATACACTTCATGACCATGACACTCAGACGAACAAACACAGTACTTGTTATTGATAGACATCTCGGTGTACTCGTGTTACATACATACATTTGAGTGTTTTCTTGACCGGGCGTGTTTGTGTTGAACGGTCGTGTCAAAGCAATTACTTTTTGTGAGCAGCCGTATTAATAATTTATATCATGAATTGCAGATACTCAGGGGGTCGATACACGCAGCCTAGATTATTTATGGTTTACGCTAGTAATGTCCCGGTCCAAAATACGCTTTCATAGTCACTCACTGCGGAATCGCTGAATTTTCTTCGGCAGTAATCAAAGTCTCTTCAGCCAGGGGCGTAGATCTCCAGGGGGGTATGAAAATTCACCCATGCTGCACAGTAAAGTGGGGGATCCGGGGGACCTCCCATGGGAAAATTTGGATTTTAAGGAACAAAATTAAGCCATTTTTTCAGTTTTCCTGGCAGGATTTCGAAATAAAAATTAAGCTACTTTAACAAGTTTTCCCAAGAGGAGAACAGGTTTTCCAAACAAATCATGCTGTACTTGTTGCGAAAAAATTTACTTACTACCGTGGTTTTTCGGTTCGTTTTTAAATGTGGTTAAAATAATCATTAATAAATATTTATTTGTTTATTAAATTCACATTTATCAAGAATTTTGTTTTTAATTAGGTGAGTAAGAGATTTGGTCACACTTGAACAGTTTTGATACAGCTGCATTGTGACCGACAGTTCTTAACCGTAATGTGATCACTTCTACGTATTTGCCGATATTTTTATTTTGACACAACTGTAACGCTGAGGTAACGTACAAGTATGTAGCGTTTTATTCTCGCACAAGTACCTGAGCCCCACTTGGGCAGCAAATTGTAGCACACCAGTCCTCCTAGACCAATGCACTAGCTCGATGATAACCCAGCCAAGAAGGCAAGGGTAAAACCTGGAACATTTATCTTGATCTGTAGTAAAGTACTCCGGAATTTACTGGCAGTACTTTTGTAGGTTATGTCACATTGTAGACCAAATTTAGAACTTTCATAGAAACTTGCAAATTTAGAGAAGTTAGTCATGAAATAATATACTTCACTATGATCCGTGACTGTTGGTTTATTAGATTTCAATTTAAATCGGCACAAAATACATTATTCCAGTCTTAGTACGGTGGATTCGGTTCACAGAAAAATTACAAGCAGAAACGCAGCAGACTATATCAGACAAATTCATCAAAACCAAATTAAAAGCTACGCCATGTAGTAATTTGGGCCGCAGTCCCACGCACATCCACGTCCTATCTCGCCCGCGTCATGACTTATTCTAACATGGCGGAGGCAAAACATTCCAGAACGAAGGGCGAAGGTGCGCCATACGCCGTGCTCTCATTGGTTGGTTCTCGGTGGCGTGACCCTCGTCATTCGTTCAATTATCTGGAACCCTCTAGAGCACAATCAGAAACTACGTATTAAAACAACAAAAGGCGCCAAAACTCTCGCGGAAAAACCAGAACACAAAAAGAAAAACAAAGCTACTGCCTTCTACCACGGCCACCTGGCAATAACTACAAACATTACACCCTATCTAGAACATACGAGAAACAAAGAATTGCGTCTTTACTCTTCCTTTCCGGAACCGTGACCACTGACATAAAGTTACAATTTTAAATATTTTACTATAAAAATTAAGATCATATAAATATAATTCACAAACAATAAAAAAAACTCTGTCCTACGATGCTACATTACCCTCCTCCCCCGCCCCCAACTACTTGGGGAAAATCTGAAGGTTTTTTTTTCTAAGTAGTTCCTACCTGACCATAAATCTGAAAACTACATGCACCAGAAGATATGCAGATAAATTCCATATAGCAACGTTACAATCTGTTAACACTTTTCTTGTAGACAAAACCAAAGATGTACCAAATAATACTAACATAGAATAACCTTACAGCATAACTATTTTCAACTAGAAACATGAACAAATACTCATTGCTTACAAATGCCTACATTAGGGCTATTGAACCTTACACAAAATCTCAAAACTTTAAACGAATTGTCCTTAAATCATTTTCTATCCATAATTTCTAAAATAGCCTCATTATAACACACAGATCATCAGTTACTACAAATGTCCAACGGTTCAAACACTACATCCTTTTTTTTTACACTGTATGTATAAACAAACACATATTTTTAAAGGGGTTCTTTTGTATGTAATGTATTGTGTAAAAGGGCCGGCACCATCAACCAAGTAAACTGTAAGTGTGGATTAAAGAAACAAATTTGAATTGTAGAAGTTAATGTTTATTTAGCTGGTAAAGTGTGTGATGCAATAGGTATGATGATAGAAATTTAGCTTCCACCTATTAACTCTAACTTAACTTGATGTCAAGGTGGGCAAATTAAAATTTTTAAAAATTTTTGCGTAACCTAACATCATGATAATTGGTGAGTGATCTGACTATGCACCGTATCAAACTACTGATAGATGAGGGATACAACACTGCAACTCATACGATATTTATCATAGGTTTCCTTATGACATCTTTCAAATACCAATGATGGTTCAGATCTTCAGGGTTCTACTATGGGTGTTATGTAGAACTAATAATTAAATACCCGAAGTCGATGAACAAAATTTTAACGTGAGTTGCCGTGGTGTACGCTTTTTGAAGTCCGTGCAGTTGACCTTACCTGTAGTTTTCTTGCTAACAAACAACTCCCGACGTGGGTAACGAGATCTGGAAGGTGACCAGGAACAGCATAGTAAGAGTAGTCCTCACTAGGCTATAGAACCAAGCTGGACGACGACCTCCACTCCAGACGTCTCCTCGGATCCTCGAGACGACGATTCCGCTCTGGGTATCGAAGCCTCTTCCTCCAGGGCGTCGCGGAATCCAACCTCTTGACGAAATATTCTTACATAATAAATAATTTGATATTTCTTGTCTTGAAGCTTATCAAGAACGTCGCAGTGAATTGAATTACTTTATTCATCATACTTAGTTGATTAAATTCACAAACAATATCAAATCCTATCAAAAGTGATAATTTTTCTTCCGTTTACTTCCTGTTATTCCGAAGACCGTTCATTTCCTTAGTTTGCACTACTTTTTCCTCCTCGTTGACCTAACTATCAGCTCTCTACAAAAAGGTTCTCCACCTATTGATAGCTTGGTCGGAGTAAATAAATATCCTACACTGAAGCAAGAAAATATACGTCTAGATAAAGTTAAATTTGTGGAATCTTTTACAATTTTACACTGAGCATAAAATAAACTGACTCACCCAAAGAAAAATGCATATTAAATTAAATTATAGCACGGGGTATTAGCTTCCAAAGATATAAACATTTACTACTTCAAGCAGTTTAAACAACAAACATAAGCAAATTTTACCGACTTTCGTAACATAGAGAAACTATATGTTACATATTACCCCGGCTAGATATGGAAACAGTTTTTCCAAAAATGGTAAAATTGATTTCTCATCGAACTGAGGTAAAATTTCGTAAACCTCACAAGAATCACTAAAACGATAACATAGACAAAATTACACAATAACATATCTTAACTTAACAATGTTGAACCCATACACAATATCATCGAAGGAAATATTACTGTTTTAAATATTTACCACGAACTGTCTTTCATAGTCCATGTAGAACTTGCAAGGATATTATTTCCCATAAAATTATTAACATTTAAAACACCTATAATCTTAAAACTTTTTAACATGACAAAATTAAATTAATTAAAAAAAAAAATAGTTCATTTCCTTCCCAGAAACATATTTCTGGTAATATCCATAATGACTTCTTAGCCACTCTACATGTTCACACTATGTATACGTGTTGCGACCTAGGACTGCTCCAACGCAGCGGATCACAGTGTCAAAGAGAAAGTCATTGTATTTCTCCTTGCGCCTAACACCTGCAGACTCTTAAGCGGGAGTTTGTCAGAATAAATCACAAATGAGTTCAGCAACTTACACACTAATAAATCTCTTTGTTCGTCGTTCGACTAAGAGTTTCAAGTCTAAACTCAGTGCATTTTATCACTTAAACCAATCTGTCCGATCTTCTGGTAAACAACAGTGTTTTTGATCACTACCTACCAGCAGTAAGACCGGTCAGCTACAACCAAATTACTCTTCCAACTATGAGAAATGAAAATTGTGTAACTGTATAAATTAATTGAATATTAAATCTACAATATGCAGAAAGAAGTGTTCTTCCTTGTATATCTGAAATGAAATGACTCATACTGTACATAAGCTGATAATGACTTGAATGACAATAATTATTAGTATTTCGTTCTTCTCTATATTTTCCATTATATTTATATAGCACAGCATTTTTTCTTTCATTACATCTTCTGTTAAGCTTCGGCGTCTCGACGTATTTTCTTCTTACTTGCGTACGTATCCTCAAGCTCTTACTCCCATGATTCACATTTCCCACGTTGTATCTGCATTCTTCAACTGGATTATATATGTTATCCTTTCTACGTCCATATGTTTCGGCTATACCATGTTAGAGAGTTTTATATTTCCTCTTCAAATTGGTGATTCAAATATGATACAATTTCAATTGTAATATGCGACAACAAAATAGCGTAAACGATAAATAACACACCTATCGACAACCATGTCGGGGCAGAATGTCAACTGGGCAACTCAGGCTCCAGGACACATCGTTTCTACGCCTGCTTCACAGAGCATCGCATTACAATTAGTCAACACGTGACCTGCAGTATTATCATCACCAGAACGTAGCATAGTGGTTCTTCTTAACATAAACATAGACGTATAGATGTACCATTGGTTATGTTCCTTTGCAACTTACTATTCACTGGTAGCATAATTACTCAGTTGGGTAATGTTATATCTGCCTTTCAATTCTTTAGTTTTGATGTCAACCAGAACGTAGCATAGCGGTTCTTCTTAACATAAACATAGACGTATAGATGTACCATTGGTTATGTTCCTTTGCAACTTACTATTCACTGGTAGCATAATTACTCAGTTGGGTAATGTTATATCTGCCTTTCAATTCTTTAGTTTTGATGTCAACTAATTCGTAACAGTTATTATTTATGATCTTACTTATTTTAAACGGACGTGAGTACAGTAGGAACAATTTACGAGTTACTCGCTCCCAAAACTGAGATACTGGATGCGTTCTAACTAATATTAAATCGCCGACTTCAAACTTGCTTAACTTCGACTTCTTCGCGTATTTGGCTCTTCGTTTCGCAGTGGTTATAAGCCTGCTATGTACAAGTTTTCTGATTTCTTCTTGCAAATTGATGTATTTTGTTGTACCGTCTTCTTTTTCCATGTCACAGCGGGGTCGCGGAATTAAGTCAACTCGGAATTTACTCAATTCCACTTTTTCTTGTATACAGACCGGAATTAAATCAACCCGGAATTGATTCAACTCCGGATTTGTACTTTTAACACGAAACCCCAAACGGAATGAAGTCAACTTCGAGTTGGTTCTATTCCGGGTTATAAAGTGTACAGTTTCTAAACCGAAATTTGTACTGGAATTAAGTCAACCCGGAAATGACACAATTCCGGATTTTTACTATGTAGTTTTCAGCACAAAAATCTTACCGGAATTAAGCCAACTAGGAATTGCCTCAATTCCGGATTTTTCATGTTGTTACACATTTTGAAACTCACCGGAATTACGTCAACCGGAATAAGGTCAACTTTTGTTGACTCTATTCCGGGTACGTTTCAGTACTGGCGCTTTCACAAGACGCGGAAATATGTTAACCGGAATTAAGTTAACTCCGAATATTCTGGTATTAAAGTCCGAGTATTATGGTACGCTATTTGGCTTTTACAAAAATACCCTAACCCGGAATTAAATCAACAGAAGATTTTTCGTATTGGCAATGCATTTTAAAACTATCTGACTATTTATGTGAATTGTTAAAGGGCCTTAAATTTTGACGGAGCTAATTTTCTACTCTTATTTAATAACTGACATTGTTTAATCACCGCTTTCATTATTATTTATTCTGTATACCTTAAACAATATTTATAGGTTCACAACTCATTGCACAATAATGAAGAAAAAACGCATAAAGAAGTCCGAACTGAAATATCTGAATTCTACAACAAAATATATTACTAAATTGTATTTTGGTTGTAAGAGAGGACTCTAAATCGCAAATATCACAGTTAATTAACAGTACCTTTACCAGATGTGGCGTGAGGAATGTTTGCACCTCGGATGGTCTAATTTTTGTGAATTTCGAGTCTGAGCATTCCGTATCTACAAGCGACCAGCCGATCTCCGTGGCGCAGTTCAATCGTGCGTCAGTTGCGGCGCGAGAGGCTCTGGGTTCGAATCGGGGTGTTATTTATGTTAAACAGTTTCGATAGATAACTATTAAGCGTAACCGTTTCTAATAACTTCTGAAGAGCTTTTAACAGAAACCCACACAACATGTTAGCTTACTAGCAAAATTTTACTGTCTCATACTTTTTTTTTTTAGATAAGGGTAGCGCCACCCCATTAAACATGACTGAGGTGTGTTAAATGTACAAATCCCTCAAGTTATTATTGATTTCGGTAACACTTATTGGTAACCGGAAATATGTTTCTGTCAACCAAGCCGTTTTCAAAATATCACAATAATTTGTAATTTTTCTCAAACATTGGAAGCGTCTACAGCCCTCCCTATTTAACCTGGATCGTGGGTTCCCTGTATCAGACTTTATATTCCGCTTCAGGAATAACATGTTAAAGTTTGTCGGTATGTTTTAGATACACGTTGTATAAAAACCTATACAAGCCGCAGAATTTTGTTATACACTTATATATCTTATATATAAATAAGTTGTATGTATAATTTAATATGTACAATTCATATTAAATGCAATACTATTTATTTATTATTAACGTCTTTATCTTTAATAATTAATTTAAGGCAGCCTGTTTTTCTTACATTTAACAATGAAAATCCCAACAGCCAGACAAATACATCTAAAATATAACCATTTTGAAAACAGTTATCTAGGCTTAAATATAAAAATTATAACACAACCATAGGGCATAAAAGATGCAAAATTATTATTTCCACCGTGAATAACGCACAATTTACAGGATTACAGTTCTTAATTGAGTGAATTAAAACTTTATATCAGTCTTAAATTGATAAGTGCAGTGTGACGTACAAAGAAAAAAATATTTTTTCTATGTCGTACACCTTGAACATCATATTCTTTGTTGACTCAATTCCGGGTTGAAATAATTCCTGTACGCTTTTCAAAATAAAAATTGACAGTTCGGAATTTGTAGTTTTGTAAGCACAAGCTAGCGTACCATAAAACACAAACTTTAATACTTGAATATTCGGAGTTGACTTAATTCCGGTCGACATATTTCCGCGCCTTGAGAAAGCGCCAGTATTGTAACGTACCCGGAATAGAGTCAACAAAAGTTGACCCTATTCCGGTTGACGCAATTCCGGTTAATTTCAAAACGTATACCAACATGAAAAGTCCGGAATTGAGGCAATTCCGAGTTGACTTAATTCCGGTTAGTTTTTTGTGCTGAAAACTACGTAGTTTAAATCCGGAATTGAGTCAATTCCGGGTTGACTTATTCCGGTACAAATTTCGGTTTAGAAACGGTACACTTTATAACCCGGAATAGAGCCAACTCGAAGTTGACTTAATTCCGTTTGGGGTTTCGTGTTAAAAGTACAAGTACGGAGTTTAATCAATTCCGCGTTGACTTGATTCCGGCCTGTATACAAGAAAAAGCGGAATTGAGTCAATTCCGAGTTGACTTAATTCCTGCACCCCGTCACAGCGAGGTATCGTCACTCTGTCGAAGATCTTCGAACGTTCATTTGTCAGCACCTCGTACAGCGTGCAATTTGTAGAGGTGTGAATGGTGTGGTTCATAACCAATTCTACCAATATCAGCTTCTCACGCCAATGTTGTTGACTATTATGGCAATGTACTCTCAACATAGTTCCTAGTGATCTCATTCTACGTTCAACCACACTAGATTGAGGGTTGTATACAGAAGTGGCAGTTGGTGTAATACCTAAGGCTTTAACCCTTCTTGCCAGGTTTTACCTGTAAATTGTGTGCCATTATCAGATACGATACACAAAGGTTTGCCAACTTCCTTTATAAACGTTTTCACTTTGGACAAAAAGAGTACTGCACTACTGCATACAGCTTCGTGAACTTCGAAAACACGTCCACCATTACAAATACATGTTTAACCCCGGCTTTCGACTGAGGCAACGGTCCAAAACGATCTACCGATACCAAATCTGAAGCTCGTACAGGGATATTTGCTCGTACCTCTCCTTGGAGATTTTCCTTCGCATATTTTGCCGTCTGGCAGAGGTTACAAATGGAGATACATTTTGAGACTAATTTCTGGACTTTTGGACAGAAAACTTGTCTCTTCAGTGCGTCGCACACTTTGTTTACTCCCGCGTGGCTAAGAAATTCGTGAGTCCGCCATACGAAATCCTTCACTTGACTTTCTGGAATAACTGGTTTCCAGAGCTCGTCGAAAATCTTGTTCTTCTTAGAATGATGATACAAAATACCTTTATCATCAGTTCAGTATACGAACTCCAACCTCTTAGTAGATGTATCTTGTTTCAATTTTTCTACGATTTTCACACATTTCTGATCATTCGCTTGCTCAGTTGGTAATTTCTGCACCAAATCCTTAATATCCGGTTGTATATTCAAATTTTCTATCTTTCGGTTTGCCACAATACATTCTGAAGGCGATTTCTTCTTCTCGGCCAGGTGTAATTCTTTCAATGCGTCTTGTTGCATCGCAGATAAACAGTCTATTCCGTTTACAACAGAAGCTATGTCTTCACTAGAAGCCGTCCAACAAGTGTCCGTATTTAATTTTATAGAGTAAATTGGGATTTCCTTCCGTAACATGCTCACTAGCTTATCTGTAAAACGCCATTCTTCAGGATGCGTAGTATGGGTGCCTTCAGGGGTTGATACTAGCCATCCGCCAAAATTCAGAATTATTTTATAATGGGTCAGAAAATCTGCTTCCGGTATTACCGGACGTGATAATCCCTTAACTATCAATACAGCCACCTGTTTGGGTTCTCCTAGACCTCGTATCGGTGAAACAGTTTGGCGAGTAATTATAGGACTAAGAGTTTGATATTACTCCAATGACCTTTACCCTTGAAACAGGCATAATCGGCAAATTAACACCCGCCTTAATAAGGTGTTCAACTGTTTCTTCCGAAACATACGATATTTCGGCTCCACTATCTAATAAGGTGGGTATCGAGTGATCATAGATATCTAGGTTTAGCTCGGGACACATAACTTGATATTTCGCCTCCTCTATATCTTCCGTTTCTCGTATAAGAAATTCTCTGTCTTTACCGCTGCACAGTATCGTGTTTAATTTAAAAAAAATCTTAGAGAGAGCATATATAACAACTAGAGAGCTGATTGCCTATTCCTTTCCATGCTGTGAAGTGATTCCTAGATCTAATCAGCTGTTGATGGGCACCGAGCGAAACAAGTTTCATAATTATTACTACATAGCGGTGAGTATATTGTATTTAAATACCACACACATTTAAAGCAGCATATGCAGAATGATTCGCTGTCGCATATTACCAGCATCCATCGATTCTCGTTAATTTTCGTGTAAAATAAGAGTTTGTTTACATTTTCTGTTTATATTGTCTTGGAATTTTCGTTTTCCAGTGATTTAAAGAATGAATACACATGAATATGTTGTGTATTGATTGTAAAAGATACAGTAGTCTATAAATCTCATTTGTCAAGGTCTTTACGAATGGATGATGCCACATTAATTATTTTGTAGTGGTTTTCGTATACTTTGCCTATCGCTTGATGTCGGTTTCACAACAAAGGCACTACACTCTCTCTAGTTATCCATGCTCTAAGATACAAATCATTATAGTTTCTCTTTGGCGCATCAACTTGCAAAGCCACCATTTCGTGTGCTTGGCAAATTTCGTGTTCAATAAACGTGGGTTTTATGCCTTCGTTTTCTCTGTGTATACTGCAAATTAATTTTCCCGTGCATGCCTCCTGAGGTGCCGACAAACAACCGACCGACGATCGGAGACCTTCATCGCCAGTCAAATCTAGTTTAAACTTCTTTTCTTTGGGGACGAGGAACTTGCCTTCATCCCGTCGTCGAACTCGCCCTCAAATGCTGGAGCACTGGGATCGAGAGGTTTTTGACGATCGAAATATCCCTCGTTTTTCAGTTTTTCGGGTGACGTCGATTTTCTTCTATTTCGTACTCGCGATGAACTCCTGTGTTTACTGCGACTCTCCCTAGTTTTTATTCGTTGACGCGTTCCCCGTATCTGGATCTGGACCTCGGCGAGTTTCTTTTCTCCGAGTTATCCCGACGATTCCGTTTACGGTAGTAATTAAATATCTTATTTTTCCAAACCTTCCTCGGGCTTGTCGGCTCAGGACGATGTCCATTATTAGCCTCGTCATCGGATTTGTGGTAGCGATACGTGTTAAACGAGTTAACCTGTTGAACATGTTCATCGCTTTCTTTCCTACGATATTTATCGTCACCTTGGTAACCACTATATGCAGCGTTTCGTTCACGAGGGTTATCCCAAAATTGCTGTTTGAATCGTCTCTCAAGCTTATCTAACATAACCAGTTGTTCTCTGAATTCCGTTAGTGTTAGACCATACTTACCGACTAGTACTATCTGGTAAGATGTAGGCATTTGAGCGGTTAGCATGGAAATGAGTTCTGTTTCCGTCATTTCCGGAGTAAGATGTCTGCTACGCTTATAAATAGAGCTAATATGTTCGTCTACGCCCTTTCGTCCTTTTGGGTCATACTTTTCTGAATGCAACGAAGCTCGTACAAGGCCTTGAGTTCTCGGTCCCCAAAACTGTTTAATACATTTCTTGCGGAAATCTGCGTATGTTTTAGTGTTCGCCTTTTCTACTTCCCACCAATGTCCCGTGGAACCTGAGACAAATATGATATATTGTCTGGTAGTATGTTTTGTAATGTAATATATGCTTTGTATCTTTTCCGCTGGGAGGCGTTTTGATTATGATGAGGGTAGGCTGCGCGCGCAGCTGGTGCGCGATAGACGAGGAGTGTGGAAGCGTGCCGCGCCAGGCAGACGGAATGTTCGACGGGTAACAAGAGGTTGACCGGGGTT
>PNEQ01040268.1:20000-62841 GCA_003012365.1 Medauroidea extradentata | reverse complement strand
ACTTTTATATGTGTTTATCAGAAACCCATATTCATTACATAACGGACAAACAAACTGAATGGCGCAATTCGCCTCCAAGCGGCGAAAACCTAACTCTGATGCCATCTGTCGGTGAAATTTCAAACTATCTCTGCGGCGCGAAGCAATAGCGGCGTGTGCAAACGATAATCGACTCGGATGCGTCGCATTGTGCTGCCGCAAATTAATTAAAACTATACAATCAGTAGGTATGTCAGTAAGAACTTAAATAAATATATTAAAGTATATTAAATACAGAGAGGTCGTTTGCAATTGATGTTGTTTCACTAACGCTGTATTCAAATAAGAAAATACACGGGACTACATGCAGTTATTCGCTACCAACCATACAAACAATAATGTAACTGTTGTTAATGTTGGCTTATATGCAGTAACGGCTAGTGATTTTTTTCAAAGGTTAAATCTTTAGTGTTCACTTTATTCCCGAATGGCCTATATCGCTGTTTATACAAACACACACACACACACTGTGTAGAGATACATCTCGCATAATAAACAAACCGCGCGAATCCTTGGTTAAACTGGAGTCGAAAATGTAACAGTGGCAAAATATTTTACGATGACAAGTGGCAACGCTGCACGCAGAAAATTCCATCTTGCGCTTCACGCCCAGGTATTGTTTTTTTTATAAATGTTACACCTGCCGAGTAAACGCAGAATATTTTTCTGGTTTGCTCGGTATTTTAACCTGCACCCATAATATGGAGGTCAGAACAGTAGCAGCAAGATATCTGTGGAGCGCAAGAGGAGACTAACTACAGTGCTGTATTGTCACACTGTGCATGTAAAATGTCAGCGCACAACATTTTGCCACTAACATTATAATCTCCAATATATTCCAGGACATGCGTGGAGTGCTTATAATGCGGTTGTTTCTGGACATACTGTGGGCGTACATAGACAGAGAACTTATTTCTGGCTGTACAGAGCAGCTGCTAAGGCCACAGTCCACATTGTGTGCACACGTCCAGGTGCAAAACATGTGTGCAATATAAACTGCTAACGTACGGTGCAGATTTTTTTTTTACTTCGTTAGACTAGTGAGCGTGGCACCGTTTTTGCGATTTTCAAGTTAAAATATTACCATTACTTTTCTGTAAAAAAAATTGTTTATTTCCAAAACAGCTATATTTATTTACGAGGCGTAGGCCTATACGGTAGAGTGAAATGAATTGTTTTCAGTATGGTCAGTACTGGAATGAAGTAGGCGCACGAAACTTGTCTGCGATTCTATCATCCAAGCTTGGTTCTTGCACACGTATGTTGGTCCATCGAGGAATCACTACTTCGTTCCTGCACAGTTGCAGCAATCAGGGCAGGTTGGCTTATTTACCACGATAATCAGAACTGCAGGAATGTTTTGCTGATGGTTGTTTCATTGCAGGTTTTGACGGTTTCACATAGTAACAACTTGAACATCGAAGCTAACAACAGTCTGTTCCATAGACGGAACAGTCTCCTATTCTCTAAATATTATCCAAATATGCATTTAATATTTGCATTGGTTAATATATTTAGAATGAAACAAATGTAGTATTAATATCCAACTCTAATGAAAATCAATTTTAAAAATGACGTCACACACTAACAAAGGATCACTTAAAACGCCTTGTTCTCAATATTTTACATTAAGGGCGCCGTCTACTAGAATCGTGAAGAGGCGCGCAGACCTTTAACAATCCTGATTTCATTCGAAAACCATTCAACATGTTGTCACGCGGTTAGACTACGAAAAGCATTTAAGGATCTTAGTACAGGTATATAATTTTGCCATTAACTGTTATCGTTCCTAACAAGTATTTTTTTTTTTTTTAGTGTGAAAGTGACCGAATCGGGACTTTTAACGCTGATTTTTGTGTAAGAGTAATCGTTTTCACGATGATATGAATATTATAGACCTGCAGAGCGACTCTTTCCCTTTCGCCGCGTAAGATAAAATGATAGTGTTGTCGCTGAAAGTGTCATAGTAAAAACGGTTCAGCGGGAACCTTGCAAGCTAGTTCAGCGCTTGGCTCGTTGAGGCGACGCGGCATTTGACGCGCGCTTCAAGGTCGACCTTACAGCTCCGTCGCTTTTGAGCCTCTCACGCGCGGGTAGACGGCGCCCTTAAAAATAACAATAAACCTTTTTCCATACTTAAATCTAACTTGCTCGCAAATCAGACGCTCTCTCTCCATCTCTCTCTCCTCTCTTTCTCTCTCCCTTCCTCGTCACCATCTCCCCTTTCTCTCCCCCTTCCCCTCTTTATCAATCCATTTCTCTCTACCCCTTCTCTCTATCACTCCCTTTCTCTCGCTCCCCCTTTCCCCTCTCTCTCTCTCTCTCTCGCTCTCCAGAACTTCCATCGTCGCCCTCTTCTCGCTGATTGGTTGTCGCCCCTCTGATTGATGTGCTGCCACCTCGTCTATCAACCATTCCATTGCCTTGTCGCTCTTCAGCGCGCAGGTCAACTTACACTGTCAAAGTAATACAAACGTGTACACCTTGTACAAAACTGATAACCGTGTGTACTAGGCTTAAGGTTGCCGCTGGAGAACATTTACTACGTTTAGGGTGAAACTTCAATCCAGACTGGACCTGGAGTGGAGTCATCAGAGTGAATGTATAGCGAACATGGATTGACAAAATGTGTTTATGGTAAATATTACAACCCAGATTGAACTATAAACAAGAGCAAAGACAGAGTCAGCCTGGATTGAAAATAATGCGATCTACGGCGACAATACGATGCAGAGAACAGATGACGAACGAAAAATAAGATTTGCTCCAAATAACGCTCTTCTTCACGAGGCGTGCCACTGGTCTTGTTCCGCTTCGTTTTATGAAAGAAGTTTATGTTTACAAACACTCACATTTAACGTATCCTATTAAATTGTAACGTGTTATCTGTTATTTTTTTAATCTAACCGCAACACATAACAACACAATATGGCAGCAAATATGTCCTGCGCTTTTTTATATTTTCAGTTCAGTCTGTATTTACAGTGAAATCTCAATCCAGATTCCTCAGTCCACTCCAGCTTCAATCCGAATTGAAATGTTACCCCAAACGTGCTAACATTCTGCGTGTTCGAGACGAAGAAGTGCGGAAGCCGTAAGGACGAGACAGCACGCATATCACGCATCATCGTAGCCTCTAGGCGCAAGTCAAGGGACTGGCATGCAAGTCTTATCGCTGACAACGTGCCTGCAGGAGACATTCAGTGCTGACCTTATGTTATGACGTAATGTTAAATGTGTATTCTACGCGCATATAGACTACCTTTTAAAAATTTTGAGCTAAGTTTCACATACCTATAATTGACCGCCACTGTCTGCCGCTAGAAAAACTGCTTTAATGAATAGTGGTGAACTTGAAATGAATATACACAGGTGTAACATTTTTTAAGGGGAATCGGTACCCGTTATTTTCTTACATTATTCACAGTTGGCATTGCTTGACTACTAGGCCTACCACTTATACTAGGCCTATACCTCTGACCATCCGTAGAAAAAAATTACTTTCCTCTTCCGGAAGATTACTAGTCAAAAACCAAGAAAGGGCGCGAAGGTGCGACAATTTGGTAACGTTTAATACGGTTATACCTGTACCTTGTCAAACATAAACTTTAATAAATCTCATTGTGTGCATCCTTCAGCAAAACTTGAAGTGTTCGTAAATAGCAGGTACTGAACCCTTTTAAGCGGCCTTCCTAGATATGTTGCATGTGTGTGTGAGGCAGGAGCGGTAAGAGCGGCTTTGACCGACGTATGTAATGCATTATCGCCTCTCTGCGCAAGCCACTCAGATGGAGCGCAGGGTTTTACTATTATCTTTTTTTCTATGGGACTTTAAGCGGTGACCACATAATTTGATTTGTAGCCAGCATAGTTCAAAGTCTAATGCTTGTTTATATAGCAGTGTTTTTCGAATACGGTAATAATATTTCTAATACTCCTCCTAAGGCTCGGTTTCAGTCGCCATATTTAATTTCATTATTTTTTGCTATTTTGGAATTCTGAGAAGAAAAATGTTAAGTATGTGATTTTACCGCATATTCTATTTACTTTGTGCCACAGTACAAGCATGGAGATAGAGCTAGTAATGTATAGTTAGGTAGCACTTTGTCGAACAAATTATGAATATAAAAATATATGCCACACAGATTGCGGCGTATTTATAAGTTAACAGCTAAATGCCAATGGCTGTACTGTATCACAAGGTAAACAAAATTTGCGGTATAGTCGCATATTTAACATTTTTCTTATTATAATTTAAAAAAGCTAAAAATAAAATCACTCACTATGGCGCCTAAGGAAGGAAGCGGCCCGCGCTCGACAGCAGCGTAGAGACACGGGCAAGCCAAGGCAATAAATAATTAGCCCCGCTAGCCGACGACCAACAAAAGCATGCAGCGATTAAGAAGGCATTACGTCGGCCGCCTGTAATGAGTTTTAATTGCAGCGCTGGTCCATGCCGGCATGGTAGCCACGTATATGATATATTGTCCCACGATTCAAATTGCTGCTGGCTCCCTGCTGTTGTTTTAAGTAGTCTCCCCTTCCAACACCACGCCCCCTCCCCAACCCACGGAGACGCTGGGGAAAACAGCGTAATTACCAATTACAGAACGCGCGCGATGCGGACTGAAAAAAATACAATCCCGTTCAGACAGTCGCATCTGAGGTAGGAGTGCTATGGGTAGGAGGGGTGTGGGGAATAAGTACTGAAGTAGTTGCGCAATTACTTTCCAGAGCAAGTGCACTTCAGCAGACTCCTGGACGGCGAGGGTCCTCCCTGGAATATGGCCGGTAGCTGCAGGGGTGTACAGTACAGCCTCGCGCCACATTAACACACATTTGGCAGAGCAAACTTCGCCGCTTATTGGCTGCCCGAGGTTGTTGATTGAAGATGATTGGTCGTCCACGTCTTCAGCGCTGGTGAGGCATGACGTAAGTATGTAGCAGCGCCGCAAGGAAGGGGCGGGGGAAGCAGGAGATCCCCGAGAAAACCCGCCGACCAGCGCATTTGTCCGGCACGATCCCCATATCCGATAATCCAGGGACCTCCCCCCGCCGGGATTTGAACCAGGACCGCCTTGGTGGTAGGCGAGGACACTAGCCACTGTGCCAACCGCAGCATCTCCCGAGGCTCTTGATACCAGCCCCGTGTATGATTGGCTCCTGTGTGTCACGGCAGGTTTCTTACTGGCCAGGCTGCCGGATAGCGGGGCATCCGCGGTACGCTGATTGGTGGTAGGCGTTTCCGCCATATTTCTTGTCGGCGAAGCCATTTCTCTGACATGTGTGGCTGAGTTCGGCGTCATACCAGCTATTCCACTTCTGTGTTTCTAAATATTCTCTGCTCGCGCGATGTCAGGCTGTGCGACTTGAGACTTGAGGTCGACATATCGATCTCGTTGCTAACAGTCAAGACTACCGTTGATATCGGCGAGGCCAACGTGCTGAACTTTTGTCGACATTTATGTTGACAATGGGAATCGATTGTAGATGATGCACCGCCCTGCGTCAGGCACTACTTTATACAAACACTGCAACTACAACAATCCAGCAAACATCTAACAAACATACAGAGGTCAAACATTCTTCCTTATGTACGTCGAACAATATTGCACAGCTGATTCAACCAGATTTTTTTTTTTCAAGGCGGATGTTGATTCAGCCAAGAAGCGCTTCAAATTTATTAGTTAGGCGAATAAAGGCGAATTCGTTGCAGTGTGGAATTGTATAGGTAACAAATAACAAATATTTTACATTAATTTTATTTACCTACATACAAAACAATAAATTTCAAACACCCATTCTTTACATGTGAGAGCGCCGTACTTTGGAAACGTTCGCACGCAACTTTTTGGTGCTAACCAATTCCTTGATATGAAGACACGAGCTGCAGAAATGTAACACAGCGTTGTATTGTTGAAGTATAACTTTTTAATGTACTTGCTGTGTACCGAAAGGTAAATTTACGGCATTAATTAAATCTTACAGAGTAATTTGAAATGTAGGTCTAAACTCATCTGAGTGTTTCTCCCTAGATTTTGAGCTTCGAGATTCAGACGCTCTAACTCCGGGTTCTTTAAGTTCGGATTCAGGATTTCAAAGTTTGAACTTTGAACTCGAGACATCAAACTTGGAACTTGGATTCTCAAAATTTGAACACGAGACCCTGGCGTCTGTACTCGGCACTCCATGGCTTTTGAACTGTATTTTGAACAATTAATAATTAGAAAACCGAGACTTTTGAAATTATACTGCAATGGTGGAATGAATGGATTGTTGCTTAATACCTACTGGAATACACAATCAAGGATAAAATCTGAACTAATCATCATAATTCGACGGGACTTTTTTGCCGAGTAGATATTTCTTTACTGGACGTCTATTTAGCCAGTAATATGCTTTGTTTTTTAATAACAAATAAAAAACGCTGTTCAGAAAAAATCTATAAGAATGGGAAACTTATTTTGTATAACTATCAAGATAATAATATACACTGTGTTCTGGGACCCTGTGTGTGTGTGTCTGATGACAGGAACAGATTCCAGTTCCCAGAACGTCTTAGTTTTGTCTGGAAGACTTTTGCGTTTTGTTTCGTCTCATCGCTGTGTCGTATTTTTTATTTATTTAGTAGTGAATATATTATATCTGCTTGTCCCTTAGTCATAGCAGGCGTTAAGGGTTGTATGCCTTTGTGGTGTCTGTTTTTTTTTTTTTTTTTCGTATTTGTCTGTCCTTTGTTTTTACCAATTACTTTAGTTTTCTTTGACGGACATCTACATCGAATGGATTATGTCAAAAAAACTACATCCAGTCATGCACTCACACTGTACAGCTTTTTCCAAGATCATTGTATTTTTCAGGTTAACAAAGCAGACGTACAAAAGACAAAGCACCATATACAAAAGCGTAATGTCGACAACACACACAAAAATAAAGAGAAACATAAGTTACAGTAAACGAAAAAAAATTGCAACAACGGAAAAACACACTTTTATAACATGAAATTTTATTATTATTATTTCCTTGTTTTTCTTAATATTGTCTAGTAGTTTAAGTAGGGTCTTGCAGCCGGTGCGGTATTAAATATTTTCATCTAACATAAGTGTGGTATTAAATATATTTTTCATGTAATACAAATGCGGTGTTAAATACTTCCATCTAATAAGAGTGTGGTATTAATTACTTTCTACCGCGTCTCAAAAAGGAAGACACGAAATCAAAACTACCCAGCTTATACTTGCGTGTCACGGTGGCACGACTGCATATATATATTAGTCACGAGTTTCCTTGTAACTGTTATTGACAGAACTGTGACATGGATGTAGCAGTTTCTCCCTAACATAATACATAGGTAACTGAACATAGGAACACATCCGAGCTTGAGGTAGGATCGAAGCCACGATTCTTGGCCATAGAATAGGTGTTCTTAAGTCTACCCCACGCAGAGCGGACATCCAGGCATTGGTTATCAAGACATTAAACATTTACAAATGTACTCTCTTCATTTCGGCCGCATGTTCGTCGAAGCGTGGAACTCCTCCTCGCCAATTAACGCAGTTTCCAGAGCGTGGTGTGCAGACTCCATGACGGAGTGAAACTGCGTCCACAACTGGGAGGTTTAACTAAACTCTTCATTAAATGTATAGCCTTTATTACAAGTGTGTATAACATACACACGTAGGTTATACAGACGTATCTAAGCTTTCCTACATCCGTGGCAAGAGTTTCTATTTACGCCCAACCCCAACCCTCCCGAGCAATAAACGTACCTTGTACAATTTGCGTTGTGTCCGTTCGTATTTTTAATAAGATCTCCTTAGAAAATAAGATTACTGTTAACTGTACCGGAAAATTAGTAATTTCATAACTGTACACTATCCAACTTTTACACATTGCATTAATAATAATTACCTTAAAATAAAATGTTTTTCAGTACCATCAGTTTTCGTAGCAGCGGACGTCAGTGCTTTGGACATTTCCGCTACTTGCCCAAAGTAAAAACTATTCACACGATATGAATTAAATAATTTATAGAGTGAAAGTAAATGTATTAAACTACAGAATGACACATTTGTAGTTTCACGCAAAAATTATTTGTGTTAAAAAATATATTGAGAGTACCTACATTTTTTCTTGAATGACTATATTATTTTTTAATAAAAGACTTCAAGGAAACCTTGCACGCGAAGTTTGACGTGCTGTGAACAGAGGCGATATGCTTCTTATCGAGTGAGTGAGAGAGAGATTTTGATCAGAGCTTAACATCGAGGTCTTTAGCACTGGTGAGGGGTGACATGAGGTGAGTATGGAGCTGCGCCGAAATGAAGGGGAGGGGGAAACGGGAGATCGCTGAGAAAACCCGCCGACCAGTGGCGTCGTCCGGCAAGATTCCCACGTGTGAAAATCCGGGCAACGGTCCCGCCGGGAATCGAACCCTAGTCACCTTGGTGGGAGGCGAATGGTCCGACCACTCGGCCACCGCGGCCCCCTGCTTCTCGTCGAGAGTGGTTCTCTGGCTCTTACCGCTTCGCTGTTCCCACGCGCCAACGCGGAAATTTGAAGCCGGTCAAGACTCCTGTTAATTAACGGCGAGCAGCAGGTAGGAGGTAGGAGTGTTGCGAGTGTTTATCGTAAGCGTGAGAACATGTGTCAGGCGAGGCGTGATGTGGCTGTCAAGGTCACAAGAGTCACGACGAGCGCCACTTTGCACACCCATGGACGACCCGGCGCCCCGCGGCACCGCGCTGGCTCTCGTCTCTTTGAAGTTGCCGCCAGAGTTGCCCGGCTCGCGTGCCCCGCCCGGGGCGTGCCCTGCCCTGGCCAGCACGGCCTTGGAGGACGGGGGGAATTAGCCTGGCCTGTGGTTCCACTCCCGTCCGAGGCACTAGCACTTATATACACTTTCCTACACTCCGTTAAGGCAAAAAAAAAATCAACATTTCAGAAATGTTTTTTAAATAACAAAAATATTTTGTAATGGATGTAAAAACATGTCAAGCCAGTGGCAAGTATCTTTCAGTGTGAATATTTAAATGTATGTATATTCATTGGTTTTTGCGGCTTATAACAACTAGAAACGTGCAAATTTTGACTTCGAAGTGCCATTATGGGAAAACTAGTTCTGCTAATTTTATTTTTGTAAGAGGAAACTACTCCTAAGTAACGTCTATAAAACTAGCAATATTTCATATAAAAATAAATTTTCTATGTTTCTTCACTTGGACACCCTATCAGCTGGCACATGAACTATGTAGTAGCGTGTTATGGGAGAGTTTTTTTTAACTAATACAACTAAACATGCGTTCGATATATTTATTTATTTTGTTTATTTATTTACTGTCTTATTTTTCAAATGGCGAAGTTAAGGCATAATCATTTTTTTACAGATGCACAAAATAAAATTACATAAACATAGAACTGCCAAAAACTAAGAAAAAATAAAATAAAAACTAATGATGACTAACATGACAATACAACAGACCACTTTACATATTCGTGTGAAGTAGCGACTAATAAACACTCGTACAGAGTTTACGATATTTCAAAAATATTCCCAACACAAAGTCCTAGCTCGTTGTTATGTAGATATGCAAACATTTACGTATACACAAAGCAAAAAATGTTAAAAAAAAAAAAAAAAAATAAACCGTGCTTCTCTATTTTAGTTTTTAGATACCATACCCAAAATGACCAAAAAACAGCTTTTTCGCACTGCTGCCACGTAAAAAATACCGACCGAAATCGTAAAACGAAAATAGAGAAACACGCACTGGACTTTAAAAAAAATTGGTTCACGGCTAAAGTCCCATATGGAAAACTCATCTACCGAAACACTGCACGTTGTTCTCGCGCCCCCGCGCATAAAGGCAATATGTTTGTTGAAGCACAAACTAACCTAACTCCTGTTATCGTACCTCAGAAGCATCTAGCGCCTGCTTACGGGAGTGGTTACGGGAGTAATATTTTTGTATTTAATAAATAATTCTGAATTTTAAAATGAAAGTTTAAAAACTTCAAGAATTTTTTAAAAATACAAAAATATTTTTTGTTTTTATAAGTGTCATGTCATAGCCTACAACATTGTTATACACTGTGAATTTTTTCGGTTTGGTATGTCAGTTGGTTTTAGTGGCGTACATAAAACCGTAAAGTGCAAATTTTGACGTTTACGACTAATTTCTCAGAAACTATGAGAGATACAAAACTTTCCTAAGAGGAAGATTTTTTAATCACAATTTATGTTTAAAACAAGTCAAAAAATATCTGGTACAAATATAAAAATAAAAAAGACGTTAAAAACTGAGGTGAACCGTGCCCTTAAGGTTAGTTCTACAGGCTAGGAAACTTAATGTTATATAGATTGGCAATTGAAAAATTCTGCCGCTAGTTGCGCGGGTTTCTGTAAGGGGGCTACGAACTTTGCTAAGGTCGGTACCGAGATTCACGAATGTGACCACGTGGTGGTGGTTTCACGAGTCTATATCAACTTCCGAGGACGCTCACGCCGACGCCATCTTGATTTACATCTCCTCCTGTAAGGTTAATTCTAATGACGTCACATTCGTGAATCCTCGGTACGGACCTCGGCACGAAGTTCGTAATCCCCTTAACGACACCAGCGCCACTGGCGGCAGAATTTTGCCTTTGCTAAACTCGTCCATAAGAAATTGGTTTATCTTCCTAACCTGTAGTAGAATTAACGTAACCTCTGTCCATGACAATTATTCATTAGAGACATGCAAAAGTCTCGTTATCGTTTGGTATCAGGATAAACTTCACTTTCCTATACGTAACAGAGCATAATCTGCAATTCAATAGGCCACGAACTTTTATGTGTTGTCATTTACGTGTGTTACGTCTTTACAGAGATTGGCCTATCTTCCGTGTAAGCGTTCTCCGCGGCAAGTCACGACTATATCGGCCAGCGGGAGGCGTCGAATGAGCAAGTGGTCACAATTTTGCACGTCTCTATTAATTATATTTACCGGTAATATCACATCTGGTCATGTATCCATTAAATAACTGTTATATAATACATAAAAATTAATGTCTGTTTCTTCGTCTTCTATGCATTCCTCTTCCTGTATAGCATCAAACACATAGCGAAGAAACTTCGTTCAGTTCTGCGTGTGCCCGCGAAAGGTTCTGTCAATTTTTTTTGCAAGATTGCAAAAAATGGGGGGCAAAAGGTGGTAGAGGAGCAGAACGGAGTATCTAACATTTTTAATGAAACAAAACTGGGGTTCCCAAAAATTTAATGGTCATTGCAACGCATGCCAGGTGCGCTAGTATGAAGTCTAGTATGAAGGTCGCCTTTTATATTAGAGCCAATCATAAGTTTCGTAATTACACTTTAATATGTCATATATATATAATGTGCTGGAAGCAAGACTAAGCCCAGATCCCCGGCAGAGTCGGACGAGGAAGTTTTCTCGGGGATATCCCGTTTTTCCCCGTCCTCATTCCGGCGCCTCTCCATTGCAAGGCTTTATTCCGTGTCATCATCCGAGACAAGCAGACGTCTACAGGCGCTTATGAAAACCACATTGGATGTACTCGATAGCGTAGATATTACTCTTTAAACCGGTCAAGAACGCCATGCGATAACAATCTACCGGCCCTCAAGGTCTTTAAATATTCAACACGATCTCGTCGCCGGATCCACTCACATCTACTCTGCTCGGGAGCAGGGTAGATAGCCGCCAGCAGAAAGCGCGCGTAAAACGTAAACAAACACACTCTCCTGTGTATGTATATAAAAAAAACTATGTTGTAAGGTGTTTTGAATGCATTTACACGAAACATACGATGTCGAACTGTAGTATTTTTGTTAGACGAGTAGTCTAAGAGGGTTTATCAAACAAAAATTTCGTCAGAAAACGTAATTCAGGCATGGAATAAATTATGTAATTAAGTTTTCCCTAAACAGATATTTTTAACAATTTAAATTCAGTTGCTATCATATTTAGTTTTTTAATAGTCTAGCAAAGCTTCTGCAAGCAATAATGATTAACTTAGATCTCCTCACTGCATCTTGTAATTTATGTATTTGTTACTTTGTTACTTGCGTATCAATTATTTAGTGTTTCATCTCACTTATAGACTTTATACTTATTCTTATTGGTAACGATATTGGCTTAAATTATCAGGTTATTTCCAGTTTCATAGTTCGGGTTGTTTTTATTACACAGTTATTTTTTTCTCAATTTAACTCTGTTAACCTAGTTTGTATTAGTACATGTGATGTCTTTACTCTTATGCTGTTTAAATTGTAATTTAATTATCATGCTGTTTTAATTCTCCCACGATACATTGCTATTCATTATTGCTTTTTAATTTTAGTATTACCTTAGACTAAAGTTTGAAATGTCTTTAAATAATTGTAAACTGTAGACTGAAATTTTTATGATCCAGTGTAAGACAAGGCGACATCGCCTTAACTGCGCCATTAATAAAGTCGTATTATTATTATTAAACTCTCAATTAATGCAAAAATCAGCGGTTATATGCGAGATATCTTTTTTCACTTTGCAATATAGTGCTATGAACATTTTTTGGGGGTTTGCTATAGCATTTTTGTACAGTATACATTACTAGTACACAATTGCAATGCTATGTGTGTATTGTACCCGTACAAAAGGATATTCTGCACTACTCTAACCTGGTCTAATAACACATAGATCGGTGACAAATCACCGCTTCTGCAGATTTTGCCATTTTCTAAAATGCCGCCAAGTAACAACTCTTCGGATTGATGACCGCTCGTTAAAACATCAACCGACTGAGTAGATCCAATCACGTGACCAATACTACCGAGTAAGATTAAACCTACCACGTTTTCATAAGCGCCTTACGGGTGCCTAACCGTGAGTCTGCATTCGGGGTGTGATGCCCAGGTCCTCTGGAATCCTCTCCAAACGATATTAATTAACAACTGTTATATCCTGAATGAGGAAGAAATGCAATAATATTCAGCAAGGTATGTGGTACAGGATCATAGCTCGCCACGGGGTAACCTTGTCCACTGAACACTTGTCGCCGACACGGCCAGATATTGAACTCCAAGTGTGCGTCGGGGGTGACGAGAGGACTCTAGCCGACAATTCAAGCCATGGCTCCTCGCTGCCACGATTTTATAGGCTGTCCAGAAACGACCGTGTAATTAAGTACTCCGTTCGAATTTTGGCCTAAACTGGAGACCAAAACGTTAGTGGCAATATGTTCAATTGGATTTTATTGGTTTGTGGACATACGCCATTGCTCATGTTTTGTTGATCAAACATGTGTTGAAAAACAAAGTGACAAAATATAAATAAAATACACAAAAGACACAGTAAACATAAGCAAAACAGTATTGGTAGTCTGGTTTTTGTTTGCGTCTGTCTTTTGTGTTTGGATGTTATCAAATTATTGACTAAATTCAATCTTTAGAATTCTTGCTCAAATATATAACAACAAAACTGACGAAGTTCCTCTGGGATTGTTATGCTTACGTTTCCTGTGTCTTTTGTGTATTTTATTTATATTTTGTCACTTTGTTTTTCAACACGTGTTTGATCAACAAAACATTAGCAATGGCGTATGTCCACAAACCAATAAATTCCAATCGTAAACTCCCATTGCAACAAACATTTAAAAATCTCAATATGTTCAACGATTACAAACTAAAGAAGCCCATATGAATAAAGTGTATCTGCGCCAGATCTGGCTAGATCTGAAATTGGCCAGATATATGGCATCAGGGATAGGCAAATGTACACTAATTCATATCTGGTCCAGTTCAGTCCCAGATCAGACTAAATTCCTTGTACGCTATTTCAGAGCTTGGCTCGTTGAGGCGATGCGGCATTTGATTGCGTTTCAAGGTCGCCCTTATGAATCCGTCATTTCTGAGAATCTGACGCTCAGGTAGGCGGCGCCCTTAATACGAATTTTAAATAAATCACAGAGTTTTACATTGCGCCGTAACTCTCAAAGAGGGAGGTTTTCTTCAGTCACTCGTCTCTTCATAGGGCGAACTCAAGACGGCGTCAATGTCCTAGTGTCTACACGAACAAGATTCCATGGCATCTCTGTGACGGAGACATTACCGCAGATGTATCATCCTCTGGTACATGAGCTGCTTTCGCAATGCCTCGTTGCGACACCGCGCTCGTAAACCATGCGACCGCAAAGGTGCCGCCAGCATGCCTTTCTCTCAAGAGGAAAAGTCTTCTCCAGGGAGGGAGGGTGATACATTACGAGAGGGGTATGTCCCTTCTAGGGAGGATCATAAAAATATTGCATGCGCGATCGATGTCCACCGGCAGCGGCCACGCGTGGACACCCCTGGCCCCATTCCGTGCCGCTTCGTGCCTCGCGCGGCGCAAATTGCCGCTCTGTCCTTTTCCCCGCACTTTGATGTTCGCCGCCCCATTATTACTGGAAGGCCGAGTCCCCAGTACGAGCGGAGATTAGATGAAGATATCTCAAAACGGAAACAACCGACTTTCACTTTGTCTTGCTCCGACCCGAGCGTTGGGAAGGGATGTGGAGGTGTGTGTTCTGGCCTGTACGGTGTAAGGTGCGGGGAGGGGGGGGAGATCCGCAGTTACGTCTTCTCCGCGGTTATTACGCCGAGGGTTTTTATTAGCGGCGATAGAATATGCCCGGTAGCATTACATCTCTCCCCCCTCCTTCCCCTAAGATACTCGCTATAGCTGCTGGCCGCAGGCAACACAACCCGTTGGCCAGTCGTGTTCACCCCCCCCCCCTTTACCAAACCTTCGTGATCCCTTTTCCCCCTTCGCACAGCACAACCATTGAGTAGGATAGTCTAGAGGAAACTACCATATGCTAAATATTCATCCTCATCTTCCCAGGCAAGAATGTATAGTTGGTGCGGCTGTCTTGTGTCAGTGACCCAACCTAGCATATCTTCTCCAAGACTGTCGTAGCAACACGCGGGCACTACCATTCACGATCATGATACACAGTAACAGTAGCCAACTAGAAGACATTCTAGGTCTTCATCTCTTAACTCCGATCTTATTCCTCCGCGTTGTTTTAACGATCGTCATCTGCCGCCTTCTTATAAGAACTCGCTGACCTTGTACTGTCACCTGCTACACCTGGCCGCCCATTGAGGTGAGAATTGTCGGGAGGTCATGCTTGTTGTGACGTAGTTTGAGCCGCTCCTTTGGGTGTCGCGACATAGCACTGAGGATTTATGAGATTATGGACACTAGCGTTGATCAGATGTTAGAGAAATTAACAGATGTTACATTACATATGTTCTAAAGCGAGGGTGACTGACCATGAGACGGAAGAGTAAAGAGACCATTCGCCATATCGATGCTTGTAAAAATGTGCTTGTTTTCGTAGAAACACACATACCAATCGGGTCATGGTTATCCAGCCATAACCTCATTTATCGACACACCTACAGGAACAGCTGATTGCTCTCCGCCATATTGTTACATGTATAAACAAAGTCGATCTCATTGGCCTGCCAAAACTTCGTCTGTTTTTTTTTCTATCATCTCTGTTGTTGATGCACCTCTAAACAGAAACCTCATCAGCTATGTAAATAACAAAAATTTATTAAACATATAGAATTTTCTTGTGCCAGGGGCATCATTACAAACTTATTGCGATTGTTTGACAAGTGGTTGCCATAATGTGATGCCCAAAATGGCGGTTTCACCTAGTTCCCATACATTTCCATAGGTAGTGCCATCCCTAGGAGCCTTCTACTCTGTGTGTTGTTCTCTGTGGTTCTGCTGTAACCTGTCGAAGTTTATGATCTAACTACTTTTTCTGAAGAGACAATGTTTAGCACGAAAGTTTAACTATCAGGATTGGTTTCATAATTGCCACAATTGACTAGTATTTGCCACACTAATAGGGAAACATGTTCTGAATGTTTTGGGGTCACAACGTGGTACTTGTAAAAAAGTAACAATATTTACGTCACAAAATACGTTACGTTCTTCTGGAACATTCAGTCTTTCTCAAGCTTTTCGTTGAACCGATTTTGCTACGGGAATTCTAGCCATAATAACGCAGTTTTACTGGTGGAAAACCTGTAACAGTCTAATACACTGCTGTAGCAGATTTTCTTACACGGGTATCCATAAACAACAGCAAAATATACTCGCCGCGTGAATCCTGGGCTGAATTGAAGACGAAAATGTTAGTGGCAAAATGTTGCAAGACACTTTGCATGCAAAATGTGGCAGCATAGCAATGTAGTTAGTCCCCTCTTGCACTCCACAGATATCTTACTTATCTTTCCACTACTGTTCCGACACGCATATTATGTGTGCAGATTAAAATACTGAGCAGTTCAAACATGATTCTACGTTTATTTGACGTAACGTACATACAATAATACCTGGGAAGCGCAAGACGCAAGTTTCTCCGTGCAGAGTTGCCACACTGCGCACGTAAAATGTCGTACAACATTTTGTCACTTACATTTTCGTCTCCAACGAAGCCCAGGATTCCCGTGGCGTGCTTATCATACGTTTGTTTATGGACGTTCTATATATCCACTTCGTACATTTACACGTACGACAGTTTGAAAATACCGTTTTTAGCTATTTGGAGAGCTTCGTATAACGTAGCCTATCTAATGTACGAGGTAATTTTAACAACAATATTCAGTACACACGTAAAGTATGGTTTCATTTTATAAATTAGAACACTGGGCATACGAGGAGTGTTTTCGTCAAAATGTATGAGTGTTTCCCCAACATTCTGTACCCCATATAAAAACGCGTGCTAGTCGACCACATTAAATACAACGAACTTAGGATGATCCTCGTTATTGGTTGTTTGTGATAAACTGACCAAAGAGTATATTATTTTCTAGAATTGCTTTTTTTGCCTTTTATATATGAACTATAGTGACAAAAATAAAACATGGTTATATTTAGTATTGATCATCTTCAAGCAAAGGCCGGAGGCTATAAAAGTTGTTTTTGTTGTCTAAAAATGTAAAAACGTGTAATACAGTATTATTTAAATCATGGATAGATTTAAGTTTCGCCACGTATCTGGCTGATACTGATAGAACATTGGTAGACATGGGCGCAGCAATGGAGGTGGCACTTAGGCCAAAGGGGCGAAGTTGACACTTTTTATATCAATTCATATGTGTACTTACAGTACAGAACATGTGTGATGACAGGATATTGCAAGCAAAGTGTGTTTACATGTTTCGCTTTGTCCAGATCAACCTGCCTGTAGTTTGTATAATAATACCTTACACTGAAAGAAAAATTTTGTAGGAAAACTTCCCTGCAAAATTATTTTTTAGTAACCACCAAATATTTTTGTGGCGGCCACAATATTTCAGTGGTGTCAACAAAATGTTTTTGTGCTGACCACAAAATAAATTATGTAGGGAAAATACGACATATTTTGCAGCTGCCACATTTTTTTTTTTTTTAATGTATTAGATCGTGTGCGCTCCCCAAGCCAAAATCCAGGCTGCGCCCATGTTGGTAGATATAATATGCCTACCTCGCAACCCGCAGGCGCAGGCAAGGTTAGAGATACATGTTTAAAAAATTCGTTGGACTCGGCACATGTCGAGCCTACAAATATAACACCACTGACACTTTTCTTTCACCTCGGGGATGTGCACATTGATATACAATCTTTTAGGAAATCATTTTTTAATGCCCTGAAAACACTAAATATAATAATTAGTATTTTCAGTATCAAAGAACAGTTGAAAATATGGTAGAATTTTCAGTATCAAAGAACAGTCGAAAATATCATCTCATTGTTTTTTCCCTACATTTATATTCCTGTGCAAATACTTCCCTCTTCTGGAGACAGAACATCGTTTCCATCCAAAAACGATGTCATTATGCTATGTTTACCTGTTTCTGATGTTTTTAGTGATGATTATTTTTTTAAGCTTAAACGAGTGCAGATATTACAAACCTGCTTGGCAGATTTTTTTAAAATAGTTTTTGTCGTGATAATTATTTTTTTCCAAGACAAGAAACTTGCGGTATCGAATAATGTGTCAATTAAGGAACATTTCGTTAATTGCATGATTAACTGAAACCGTAGCATTTATTATCTTAAAAAAAATAGTCATGGCGAAAACTATTTCAAACAAATCTTCAAAACAGATTTTTGATATCTGCTTCCGTTTAGGTTTAAAAAATACCTATCACGAATACAGCAGAAGCAGGAGAGCATGACCTTAAGGGCTTGTTCCCGAGTTTTTTTCAGACTGATGCCAATAACTCAAATATTTTTTAACCAAAAGTTTTGAAAAAATTTGAGTCAATGTGCAATCACACGACGCACAATACTGTGGACGCGTTTTTTAAATTAATGTACAATTCGCCAGAAAAAAAAATATTTCCTTAATTTTTGCTTATTTTCACGACGAAAAAGTGGTAAAACCATTCAGTATAAATCTACAAAAAAATTCAGCTACAAATTATAACATATATGTGTCAAAACTGTGCAGCGAAATTTTGATACGAGTATTAGGTAGCAATAAAAAATAATTTCGAAATCACTGCAAAACTTCTAACAAGGCCTTAAAAATGACTTGAGAGCCACCGATTATAATTTAACATGCCAATGCGTATCCTTGCTCACGACAGGCAGGGTCCTTAAGATGTACGAGAATAAAGCCCGGTACACAGTAGCTATAATTCAGTACAGACTTCCGTACCTAATTCAGTGTTAAGTACAACTGTGACAGTGCGAACGGCACTACGCTCGTTTCAAGCAGAATTCCGTTCTTTATTTGACACAAAGAACCCGTCCAACTTTTCGTCGTAGTGTATGTTCGTACGCGTGCGCAATGCATAGTTTCAGCCATCCCACAAGTAGGGTTGCCAATAGGCTTTGAATAAAAAGAAAATTCTCGTTTCCTACTGAACAGATGACCGTAGGATGTTTTAAAATTTATATAATACAATATAGTTTCACTAATATGCCAGCTACACGCCTGTCGGTACGTGAAACTGTTACTATACAGTTATAATTTATCAAATATAACAATCATAATCATTAATATATTTTTCACCTTTGTGAAACTTGCTAGTAAGCAATCATATTTTATTTATTTATCGATTTTAAGGATAGTATGTACACAACGCAGAATTACGCACTCGATTACACTGTAAACAATTATTTGTAATTTTACAATACAGATGTATAGGTTTGTAAATAAAGTAGTTATTGCTAAATTATTTCCCACACTGGGGAAAAAAAGCTTATTGGTCACGTCAAAACATTTTGTCAATATAGACTTACCCAAAAATGTTTTGTGGTGACAACAATTTATTGCTGTCCCCAGTAAAATTTTTGCCGTGACAAAAAAAAAATGCGACATCTTTCACCTAGTTCAATTAAATTTTACTACGGTTTCGTATTTTTTTGGTCCACGTGCGATTGCAGAAATGTTCCCTGTGCCAAACTCTCCCATAAGAAAACACATTTTTCTTTCTAACGTGTAGTAGAATTAACCTTAGTTGGACTGAAGACAAAATGAGCGGGAAACCAGGGCAACCAAATGCTGGTGCAGTGAACAGTTGAACACCAGTCAGGCGCACCAACTGCACACACCATCCAACTGTCGTCATCGATCCTATATAGCTGTAGTTAGGGGAGAAGACAAGCCGTAGCGAGTGCAGCTGCTGACTCAGAGCACAGTCAGCTACGTATGTCGGTGTCGTTATAAACAGTCGCCGTCTCAGCAGTGCCTTGGGCGATAGCTCCTTGAGAAGTGGTTTAGCTTACGTATACTTGTTCGCTGCACAGAAACACATATCATTTTGACACACACGCTGTTTCTCTCTCTCTCTCTCCTCTGTCTCTCTCTCTCTCTCTCTCTCTCTCTCTCTCTCTCTTACGCACACAACAAATGTCTAATGCATATTTCATAGCTTCATTTCTATTAATATTTATTGTAACAATTAGCATTATTTTTATAAGGTTTCATTTCTTCTTATTTCACTTTACTTTAGTAATTGTTTTAAAAGTAATTTATTTATCAACTTATTGCTCTTTCCCCCTCCCCCCCCCCGTTTTAGTCGTACATTTATTGCTTCAAATGTTTTACATATTGAAATACAACAAATAATTCGACATTCATAAGTCTGCTAAAACTAAGTTGTATCGTGCAAAACACGAAAGGGTTTTCATACTTAATTTGGAAGCGGCATCTCAAGTGCGAATCACTTGCGCTTCGACATATCGTCAGGAACACGTGCAGCAGCTGTACCTCGTAGGCACGCAACTTCAGTATCTGGCGAGTGAAGACATTCTGGTCAGCACTTAAGGGTGGTCACGTGGCAAAAATTCATAATTTTATGTTTGCATAACATAGTGTTCGTTTTATAGACGATACTTGTGACTACATTTTCCACTTGTAAACATTTTTTAGCTCTCATAGTTTTACCATAGCGGCATGTCAACGTCAGAATTCGCAAGTTACGGGAACAAAGGAATAACGTAAATCAAATAACGTACTCAAATTAGATCATTTACACTGGAATTAGATGGTATGCTAAAATATTTAAAAATGCACAACAAAACTCTTTTTTGTCATTTTTAATAATTGCTGTAAATGAAGTAAATTGTCAACATTTGCAGATTTTTTTTTTAAAGTACAAATTAATTTCATTGTGTGTTTCTAAATCTTTTAACATGACCCGAGACATCTAATTTCAGAGTGAATTATTACATTCGATTAAGTCACTTGGTTGTTGTTATTCCAATGTTCCCGTAACCTGTAAATTCTGACTTTTGACATCCCGCTATGAAAAAAACTATGAGAGCCAAAAAAAATTGTACATGTGGAAAATGAAGTCACAAGTAACGTCTTATCGTCCAAATCACGGTCGTAGAAGAACAGGTCTGGACACTCGCCTATCTACCAATGTATTTTACTTGACCCCCTTGTTGTTTGGCTGTAGTTCGTCAAGTTACCGAGAATGCCGTACTTTTTGGCGCTGTTTTCCGGGCGGTCGGACTCAAACTCCGTCCACTTTTTACCATTGTTAAATTTATAAAGGAAATAAAGATTGCTGGGGCCTTTTATTAAATTTGTGAGCGGAGAAAGTATTTCATAAATTGATAAAAAATACGTTTTGATAAATTGTTTATCTTAGCGGAAAGGAAGTGGGCGGAGTTTAGTCCGACCGCCGTAACATCAGCGCCAATAAAACACAATATTTTCGGTAACTTGGTGAACTACAGCCAAACAACAAGGGGGTCAAATATCCAGGCGAGTGTCCAGACCTGTTCTTCTACGACCGTGGTCCAAATATAAAATTAAGGATTTCCCACGAGAGCGCCCTTAAGGAACACCCCTACATAGCAGAGATCTGAGTAAGCTGTCGACGCGCGTACACTTGTAGCGACAGCTGGGCGTGTTCTCGTCTGAGAAGACAACACTGAAGCTGGAAACCAAGGTAGACATTGACCGGAGGAAGTATCCGTGAGAGTAGAAGAGAAAAAGGGATAGAAAATACGAAAACACGCTTTGCCTTTAGTAGGTTTTCTCACAAAGAAATAAGTTACTAAAGGGTTCTAATACAGAAACGTATTCGGAAAGGGCGCATCAAGGTTACTATAGTTAAATTGTTTGCGTTATAAAAAACGGTGTTATATTACAATATTTTGCTGAAATCCCAATTTTTTGAGAATCGTGCTGATAATCCAGTAGCAAAACTTCGATTCCAGCAACAGAGATACGGCTTCCGTCTTTGCTTCAAAAAAGTATTACTTTCATAGGTATATTATTCTTTTAGAAATTAGAATAAACAAACAATCTTGAAATTGTGATAATTTACTAACTAGAGACGCTGGTTAGCTTCTGCGTCTGTAACGGTGGTGTGGGGGGAGGGGGGTGGCATGAAGTATGGACCAGCGCCGGAATGAAGAGGGGTAAACGGGATATCCCAGAGAAAACCCGTCAACCAGCGGCATCGTCCGGCTCGATTCCCACGTGCGAAAATCCCGGAACCGACTGGGCCGGGAATGGAACCCAGATCGCCTTGGTGGCAGCCACCGCGCCAGCCCCGGCTTCCTTCTGGTGCTACAGCCGAAGTTGATGGGCGAGTAGCTGCAGGTGTCATGAAGTACGAGCTAATACTTGGCGGGACTCCGGAGAAACACTTGTTGTAGCCGTGCCTCATCTGCACCAGTATTCATCGTTAGGTCGACCCCAACTATTCCTCATCGGGACACGTGTGTTCTTCTTGTACGTCCTATACCTAGGGCTGTGAACTTTTCGCGAAAAGAATTCCGCCCCTTCAGTGTCTTACGTGCACATATGCAGTTCTGCTTCGTGGTTACTGGCAGCGAGTCCTTGTAAAGTGACGTCTCTCATTGAACTGTGCCAATCATTATAAGGTTACTGCAACATCACACGTCTGTGACTTGCGAATAGAACCTCAAGACACGTCAGGGTTAAAACACCCAATGACTGAATATTAATCAGAACTGCAGATGTACACATAAGGCACTGAATCTAACTGGGGTAAAATTCTTTTCGCGAAAAGCTCATGGTCCTACCTATAGGTCTACCACTCTATCGAGCGCGACAGCGGCACTCCCGCATCTTGTTGACAACTTCACATATTTTGAATTGACTGTATTTCTTTACAGATTCCAGTTTCGAAAGTGGTCTGTAATTTCTTATGTCCCATTTTTTAATAATCGAAATCACGTATTATATATTACATATTGGGAAACCAAATCATAGAAACCTGCATTGGACTTAACCTCATACTTTCCACAAATAAAATAACAGCTAAAAGTTCCGTTGAAAAAACAATTTCTATAAAACCAATGCACGTTAGTTTAGTACTCCGCGCCGAGAAGCGATGAGGTGTTTGACGGACGTGTTACAATAGACTTATCGCCTTCGCGGTTTCCGTGCCTCAAACGTAAAATAATAAGCTTGCGTCCACTAACTCTTAAGGGCGCCGCCTACCTGCACTAAGAAGCTCAGAAGTAAAGAAGTTATAAGAGCGACCTTGAAGCGCGCATCAAATGCCGCATCGCCATACGAGCCTAGCGCTGAACTGGCGTGCAAGATTCCCACCAAACCATTTTTACTATATGGTACTTCAAAAGGTGAGTATATAATTTCACTTGTGGAAAGTCCGTAATAAAGTTCAGTGCATGTTTCTGAGCTTCACACAGCTCTTGTACGTACGTTTTAAAGTACGGCCGTCTGAGAAGGCAGTTTTCGGCTATGTTGGAGGGCTTAGAAACTGTGTTTCAGTGATCGTGGTAACTTACGACACCCCGTTCTTACCGGAAGCGTGTTTTATTTACATATACCGTATTGTCACAATGGACACATGTGTGCAATTTATTTAAAAAAAAAAAAAAACGTATTTTACTTACACATTACAACGCATCTGAAGCTCGTGGTAGGCGACACACTTAAGAGTAGTGTGGACCGGTTTTTAAATTCCGCGCTTGACCCGTGTGAACAGCGGAGCGATAGGAACCAGACTACCACGCTCGACGGATAGCATATTGCCTCTATTCACAGCGCGCCAAAGTTGCGTGCAAGGTTTACTTTTAGACTTATCTTTGTGACTCAAGCAGTGGCCCTAATATTTTATCTTTGCATGGTATGAAGTACAGGCCAATGCATGCATCTCGTTTTGCACTTCATGAATTCAGGTGGTGTTTTCGCAATTAACAGTACTTTAAAAAATATTCTTGGTAATTTTGAGAGGCCCGAAAATCATGTTTCTAGCTAGTGAGCTGAATTTTAAAAATCGTAGAAGCATGGTTTCAAGTGCGTATTCTTTTCGTAGATAAACGTTTTGCAAATACCTTGAGCGGTTTCGCGTGGTAAAGAATAAAGGCGGTACGCTACAACATATTGCATGCGCACGTACACAATCCTCTTAAGGGGCCCGTCTCGTGGCACATGTGTTTGTGTGAGTGAGGTATGGTGCTAAGGTCGACGTCGTATTGGCCATACAACGGTGCGTCGCCTCTACGCTTAAGACGTGCAGTCTTCGCGAAAAAACAAATTTCCTATGGGACTTTAAGTGGTGACCCTGTTGTTTTATTTACGAAATCACTTTACTAAAGTCCAATGCACTACCCTTAAGTGGTTTCACATGTATTCGGCTAATATATTTTCCGCTATAGCAGCCTGAAAACCCCGTTTTAACCCATTTTGATGAGCCCTAAAAGGGGATTTCTAATACGTGTGTTGTCTTGAAAGTACTTAAGGGCAGTCGTCTGAAGTGTGTGTTATTTTCGTAGAGAAACGGCGTGAATACACGTGTATTAGTTTCGGTGTAAAACTTTTTCTTCAAACACGCCGGAGTGTGATTTTATGGCAACGAGGCGGGCCCCTTAAGATATGTTACACAACCTGGCAAACTTCTGGTGATGTATAAAAGCACGACACTCGACCACGTAAGCCTACTCAACTCCAGTAGGTTGATCTCCGCAGATTCATAACGGCAGGAAGTATGAACAGTGTAAGACTCAGCTGACGAGCAGTCACGCAACAGGCAGGAATCCCGTGAGAAAACCCACCGCTGCGACCCTTGTGCCAGCAGCGTGGCGGACGACCTGGCGTGTCAGGATACGACGACGACGTATCTTCGACCACGCCTCCTCCTCTCCCCTGACTTCTAGTCGCAACAACTTCTAGCCAAATGCTCAAAACATGTTCGGAATTTGACCTTGAGGTCGCGGCCCGCAAGGCCACAATCTTGCGTCAGAGGTAAAGGAACCCGTCTGAAGTAAAATATGTACAAGAAAGTGCTGAAACAAAGTTACGACATTCGCCTTTAGCACATTAGTTGCGACGTACGCCAACCACGACCTTGCCGTGCCAGTGTCAAACATTTATTTAAATTATTTCTACTATTTATGTAGCAAAAACCAACATATTTTGTGTTTTTTTTATATTATGCCGAATCATCCAAAAATCTGAAAGTATGTAGGTATTGCTTCATTTACCCCAAAATTGCTTATTCCGAGTGTTGGTATTGCATCGGAAGTATGAGTTATAGTTTTTGCCCATGAGAGAGGAATCGGGGATTAAATAAATATGTGCAAACTAAACCGGTACTTAATAAACTAACACTGTTAAGAAATTTTCTTGAGAAACCAACAGCGAAGCGAAATATACAAGAAATGTCTAATTCGATGAATGTTGTAAAAAATTACTGAAGCGACGTAGTAAAGAACAGAGCAAATAACAAACCTATACGAACAAGCACAGAGTGCCTACCAGCCGAAGATAAGTTCAGCACGGACCAGGAAAAGGAGGACGGGCAGGAAGGCGCGAAGATGCGACAGGCATAATGTTGACACACTAAAAGAACGATGACAATTACCAAAACAAGTTTCGGTAAACTCAATTTACTAAAGTGTTGAAGATCACATACGGCACGTGCAGCGACAACGTTGCTTGGGCTATCAGAGAGGCAAAACCTGAATTTCTAGGTGTGGCTGTTGGGCAACATTATACGGACGCCTAAATTGGGAAGTACCAAAAAAACCACACTAGTAAGTGCAAGAGTCTCTCGTCTAGTGAACGTTATAGCAGAATATCATCAATACAAACCTGCAAATTTCTCGTTCTTTTCTGACTGCAGACTAGCCTGCATGATGTTGTACGGTCCCTCGACATCTTCAATTAGCATACAATGCCGTCACATGCACCAGGGATTTAATTTTAGTTATAATTAAAATTCCCGCTGTACTCTGACAATCGCTAGGACCACGATATTGTGGTGAAGAGATTTTCGTACCATTGTTCCAATGCCTTACATGCATTTACATGCATTTATATGCATGTCTACAGCTTTGCTTCATGGTCAGTGATTGGATGTTATAACTCTCACTTGTCTTGGTACGGTGGTAACCGGGATTCACATCTCGTCCACAGCGAGGTCATTAGAGACCGTGACACAGCTTGGTACAACGACAGGAGCTGAGAGGAGTCGGCCATGGCTTTTGTTAAGGAACCATTCCAACATTCACTTGGAGTGATTTCGGGGAAACCATGGAAACCCGAAATCAGGATGGCTGGAGCCAAGGAACCGAACCTGAGTCCTCTCGAATGCGATTCCAACGTTATACCATTGCACTACCTCGCTCTATCACTTGTCTTGGACTTCTACTGGTAAATCACATGGTACGCATGGTGTCACAGTGTCATTTTGACTGGTACAGTCAAATGAGAGACATGTCTGAACAAAGGCATGTAAGGCATCGGAACGAAATGGAGAGCAAACATATTTTCGCACCAAACACGTAACCCTACCAATGGCATGTAAATTCTTCAACTCCATAGCTGACATCACAGAAGGACATGTAGCTAATGCCATCGAAGATTGTGTTCAAAGATGTACAGGTCAGGTCATTAGTCTGTTCCGAAATATTATAGCAGATTTCACATGCCCCTAATCATCAGTAGAGACTCGGGTTATTTCGCGGATTAATTTGAGCACACGCTAGATTTTGAAGTCGTATCCGTGACGACTCTAAACGAATTCCAAACCTGCGTGACAACCCTCGTTGAATCCCACGAAACCACTAACTGGAGCATCAGCCAATGAACAAGTAGATGAGGACAAAAGTACACAGGACTGTGGAGTCTAGTCGGCTGGTCGTTGAACCTGCGAAATTTCCGGGTCTATAATCATGAGTCTCTCGGCTGCAGTCGTACGTATTAAATGAGATCATCCTGCTAACATTCGGGCTCATTTTATTATACCTGACTGCCAAAAAGGCATTATGAAGAAAGCATCACTGCAGCTCAATGAAGAAACAGCTTGGATGTTCAAGACGCAATGCGTCAACTGTTAAACAACTTAGAAGATACTTAGTATCTTTGTTAAAACAGAAGATCGGGCGGATATAGTAGCTAGTCAACAAGTATTCATACAAAATTTGAATACTTAGTAGTAGTACATAACAAATTAGGTAGGTAGTTTCGTTTGTCACTCATGATTGGCTGATAAATTATTTAGCTGCACGGCAGACTTGGACTTTCACAAGAAGACATTAACTATTGCGAATATTGTCTAATGAGGGAAAAACTTACGCCAAGCATGGTACAGCCTCTTAGACTCTCAGAACACGTTGTTTCTTGTGTTTTGGAAGGTATCTACAGTGCGAAACTTGTGTGAAGGTCTTCAAACATAGTATTCTTGTATGTTACATCGTCCATGTGTCAACTTCTCTGAACATTTGCAAATCCTGCCGGAGACTTCACTAATTGTCTTGCGCCGAATTTTTCGAAGCCTCACACATCAAAAGGTGTCGGATCTGCGCTATTTTAAGCGAGTTCCTTTACAATTAATGACGTAACATAAGAGTTGGCAAATTTTGTAAAGGTAACGTGGTATTTTCTTGAATGTGTAGTCGATTCAGCCATGTTTTACATCTCGTGCACCATGAGAAACACATCAAGTCCCATAGGTTATTAAAATGTTCGTTCTGACATGGCTTCTTTTTTAATTTTGTCAGTTCGCAAAATTTCGTGCAAGACTGCTTTTTCTTTTTGTGCAGCAGCATCAGCATGATGAATATTCAGGCAGGCGTCGACGGTACATACCAGCGGGTAGAAGATAACTGACGATCCAGGGAGGAAGTGACATGGCTTCACGCCGGCGGCGACGGTGATTGGTCGACGGCACCTCGGCCTGTCACTCACGCTGAACTGCGCACGTAACCGCCAAATTACAGGCGCGGTGCTTGCTGGGTAGACGCACGTCTGGAGAAGAACTAACTAGTTATGTTGCTCCAGGTCCCGACACTAACAAATGCGTAGAGCTCTCCTTCTCCCTCGCCTAACATCCCTTCTCCACCACCCCAAGCAACCTGTGACGCGACGCTTGCACGCGATTGAAAACAGGAAGTAGAAGGTATGACGTCACGTACAGACAGCTCCTACCAGTTATGCAGCATGCCTGACTGTCCACGCTCGCTTATAATAATGTTCATATACATACGTGGCCGACTACCTACCAGTTAACTGAGCATTGTAAACATGATGCTTATCGTCCCCCTCCCACTTTTTTTTATACACTGTGTCTTTTTTCACAGCGACATAGAGCCTGGAATAGTTCGCTGGTTCACTGACACGCAGAATCGCCTCCACTAATATATGTGTACAGTCGATTTAAGATAAATTGAGCACTTTTGAAACCCTGCTTACTTTTTTCCTTTCATAAGATTTACACTTTCCTGCCATTGTTGAATACAAACAAATCATCTTAAGCAACACTCAGTGTAAAGAGTCCACCGCACTCAAAAGTGAACGCCAGAAAACACAAAAACAAATAATTTTTTAGGTTAATATTCATGACTAGAGGCAAGATCATTTCGCGTATTGATTCTAGGTCAGGTTGAATGCCAATATCGTATACTTCACTACTCCTTCTGAGATTAGACGACACCCGTTTAAACACATCTTTGACGACTGCAAGTCAGTGATAAATAAGGAAAGTAGTCGTGGTGGTAACACGTGTTACGGTTACAAGCCAACGAATATTTGACTTTGGCCAGTGTGTGTATAGGTCTGACAAGTCTAGGCTGTTGCCAGATGGATACGCTAAATACTCGTGCCTCTATTCATGACAAGATGGTCTTCAAAAGTTCTTACTTTATCGCGAACAACCTATAGTGAAGCAGACAACATCCGTCCATTGGTTGCTCGCTGACTCAGTGATACCACACTACTGGGCTTGCATTTAACTGTTTCATACTATAAAGTCCTCCAAGAGTTGCCAAATAAGGCAAGAGTCAAGTGGACACGAATTTACTGTTGTTTCAGTCCTACCTTGGGCTCAGAAAAAAAAACTGTGTATTTTTCAGGTCTCTACCAACATAGTAATGGAGCTAACCGCTCGTAGGCCAACCTATGGTTGTTTTATACGGATAAATTATGTTTTAAAAGCCATTATTTATTAGAAAATACCCCAATATAAAACATGTAACGTGGAACATACATATGCATGCTATTAATGCATCTGATGTTATGTCACACGAACCGCCTGCATTACATATGTAGGCAGACAACCAAAGAGTGTGTAATAGTTATCCTAAGATGTCCTCACGGCCACTAGAAGTAAATATTCTGATTATATTTTAGCATCACGAACAAACAAAGCCCTGTTTCCTTCAAGATGCCGTCAGTGGTGGATTTAGAAATATATTTGGGGGGGGGAGGATTTTATTGATTGTAAAAAAGACCAACCATCTCAAAAGTGTGGTTGTTTACTGTTACAGAGCATTAAAAATAACATACACTCAAGTAGGACACATTAAATGCACTTGGAACATCATAGAACAAAACTTCGGTTTCCTTGAAACGACCGGACATACTTTGGCTACATGATGTTCAACACGATTGAGGATGGGAGGACCTCCTTCAGCCCTGAAGGCCCCTCCCCCTTTAAATCCGCCGCTGCATGCCGTCACATACAAGTATAGCCTACTAAATGAATGAGTACACAGAGGTTACGTCTTCGTTTCTGTATTCCTGCTCGGTTTATTGTGTCGTATTGAGGAAGATACGCCAGTTACAGTCTTACAGCACATGACTGACATCATCTTAAGAAGAGACTATGCTATCAATAAGGCCTCTGCACCGCTCCAGTAGGCTGAGGCAGGTTGGTCGCGTACCAGAGTTGCGTGCGAGTGCAGAATGGACATGCATAGTGCCCTAATCTTTAGCGACGAACTACATTTCTAGCTCTCAGATGATTGGAATCTGGTGACGACGCAGGCATATGGTTTCCTCTGTTATCTGCCATTGTGAAGCATCATGGAGACGTCAACCAAGAGTGATATTGTGGGCTGCTACCAGAGCCAGCAGTGACTCGTCCTAGCACACATTCAAGCACATTTTAAGGTTGTTAAGTTGCCAAATTTTTTTTTCAGATTTTTTTTTTTATTTTTTTTTAAATGTTTTTCATAGTTTTCATCAAAGGATATGTGATAAAACCACGAAACCAACGTGAAAATAATTTTGTCTACTTTTTGTAAACAATTACAAACATTTTAACTATAAATAATGTGCATCGTAAATTTAAAAATAATAATTTATCACGTTGTTATGTATTGGAAGAAGTAATTTCTCTGAGGTGAAATAATTTCATGAAGAAAGTTCTCTGAAATGTGAAATTGTTTCGCCTTTAATCAGTAATCTATTTTTAGATAGGCCTACTTTTTTTTTTACTTTGAATTTTATGACAAAACTGAAAATATAACTACAGTACATTCAAACCACTTTATGAATTTCAATTAAACTTCTTTATCGTGTAGTGTTTCCTTAACATCCATTTTAGTATTGAAGTTAAAATTTTGAAATTGATATTGTAAAATATATTTAAAAATTATTATAATTAGGCCTACTCTTATTAATAAATTAAAAACCTGACTTGCTTCTTTATAACACATTCTTCACACTAGTACTTAATAAAATATCACAAACCTTTATACTGAAATTTAAGAAAATTACTTTTGACCACTTGAATACCGTAAATGACATGTCGCTATGTTTCTGGAATGCTGTAGCCCGTGGCAGTCATTACCTTATCTGTAGAGCGTCCAAAATTTACATTTCCGACATTGATTGGCCACGTACTGCTCCGATTAACCTTAATTTTCGCGAGGGAAGCAGATGGTTTTATGCTAGCCCGCCCGACCTTAAACCCACGCGCCAGCTGCACAGTTACCAACTGGCAACCCGAAATGAGCCATAGACGTGACACTTTTACGTGATCTCGGTATTTGCAAAATAGCTTTGTACACCTCTGGCTAGTATGCCTTATAAAGGTTTCTTGGAAACAAAATATCAACAACATTTTATGAACAATGTTTTAATAGAACTGTTTTATCTGTACAAGAATTTACAGTAATATATTAAAAGATGACCGTTACACTATAGTAAATTTCTTGTTACGTAGCTGTAGATGTCTGCAGTTCCAACCCCACGTCACCCACACAAAACCCCCATTTAAAAAAAGTTCGTCCTCGTTACAGGGTCTGGAAATGGGGGATAACAGAAATGTAAACATAGCACTACTTGTTTCACTTCTTGATTGGTTCCTTGTGAGTCTATACATTCGGGCCTTGGTCGAGCAGGTGTTCTGTTGGTAGGACTGAGCAGAGAAACGTGCCGTATCGACTTCGCGCTATCTTCCTACGACGTCACCGCTGTAGAAGATTTATGCGGTACTGTTAAATACTGTCCACATGCAGAGTTTCTCCTAACGTCGTACCTTTCCAACTGAAGCATACCTCGCCACTTATAAATGATGTTTGTCAAGCGCTTAGATGAGACACTGAAGCAGTAAGATCCAGCCAGACAGGCTCGCGTATCGGATATATTATCACTAACTGAAGTGTTTTGCTGGATATAGGCCATTGCTAGTGAATGTTTCTGAGTATAAAAAAACATACGGTTACACGAAATGAACAACTACGGGGAAATAAATAACAATAAAAAACCAAACACACCAAGGAAGCAAAAAATGGCTGTAATCAACAAACATACCGAGGAAGAAAAAAAAACAAAAAAGTAAATCCAAACAGGACAAGGATCGAACAAAATGCATGAAAATGGCGACAATGATGAAGAAAGCCAACATCGGACCACACACATGAACACAGCGAAGACTATATTGTAGGCAAAACAACAACTAATATTACACAAATTATGTTAGTATGCTCCCTTCTACAACGAATGGGGAAGTTTTGGGAACTGGTATATGTTCCCGTCTTCAGGTACACGGACAATCTGAGGATATCCTGCATTTTTTCTCTTTATTAGTCATTTCACGTAACTGTGGGTTTTACTGCGACTCAGCAACATTCCTTACCAATGGCTAGAGGCACGAGTATTTCGTGTATAGATTGTAGGTCAGGTTGGACGCCAATAACCTGTATATCACTGCAACTTCCCTGATTAGATGACAGCTGTTTTGACACACCTGTGGAGGTTGCAAGTCAGTAGTAAATAATAAAATAATTCATGGGGCTACCCACTTGTGCGGGTAGGAGCCAATGGATATTCAACTTTGGCCAGTGTGTGTATAGGACTGAGAAGTCTAGGCTGTTGCCAGATTAATACGCGAAATACTCGTGCCTCTACCAATGGCGTGTATCAAGCGAAACAAATCTACAACCCCGTTTCAAAAGTAATTCTGAATTCAGATACATTATCGTCTTTACACCCAAAGCACTGAACTAGTTAACAGTCACTTCCATAAATTAAGGGGTCTGCCTACCTGCCCTTAAAATGCGTTGCAGCAAGTTAGGATTATTATTTTTTGACAAAACTATTTAACGCACAATATATCTGTATATCTACGAAAAGAACGCACACTTCAAAATATTACGGCACATTTATTAGAAATATTATTTTCAGGCCCCTCAAAACGACCAAAAATGGTTTCTCCAGACTGCCATACCCGGACAATTAACAACTGGATTCGAAAAACATAACTATAGAAACAAGCGTTAGACTTTGAACTACGCCGCCCATAAATGAAATAATGTGGTCACCGCTTTAAGTGCCATAGTAAAAAGGATAATAGTGAAGCACTGCACGCCATCTGAGGGGCTTGCACAGAGAGGCGATAATGCATTACATACGTTTGTAAGTGGCAACCTTACCGCTCCTGCCTCATTCACACAAACACATCCTATCTAGGGAGGCCCCTTAAGATGGAGTCTCACCCCGCATTTTGAATTATTTTATTTTCCGTTTTTTCTCAATTCTGAGAGAAAATTGGGGAATTTGCGATTACAGCGTGAATTTTATATAATTGCGCTGCAGTGCAAGCATCGCACTTAAACGTTTTACGTATATTTAGACCACAATTAGTCAAAAAAATTAAGAATGTAAAAAAAAAATGGTTTGATTGCGGCCTGATTACACGTGAAAATTTCAACTATGTCTTTACTGTAGCGCAAAATAAATATAATTCACACTATAATCGCAAATTTCTCACTTTCCTTCTCAGAATTTAAAAAAGTAAAAAAATAATTAAATAATTAAATAATTCAACCCCCTGGGGAGACGCCACCTTACGCATATGGAATTAAGATAGGAGTAGAGTGGCTGCCTGTGGAACACTGCGCTTGACTGTATAATCTGCAGAGTTTGTTAAAAACCGTTACAAAACTATACAAATCGTCAAAGCGTGCCTCTTTAATTGTAGCCTATATGGAGGAGGGATGCTTATTATTCGTAACACTCCAAAAATTCTGGAATTTTCACTGTAGATACGTCAAAACAACACTTTGTAAAAACAATTTCGAGTTTATCCTTCACAATAATTCCTATGTTCGCACGTCTGGAAGTAATAGCAATTTCGTCTTAACCAATATATGAAGTTAAAGTGTAAACATAAGTTTTAATAACAACATTTACGGCGGAAACATACGCACATAAAATAAACAGTAAAATGATCGCAAACGAAATGACATATTTCCTTACGCTACGATTACTAATGTCGTTCGGATGCATACTAACAGAGAACATGCATGGCAGTGAGAGCACGTGTCAAAGCAATGAAGGTAGCATACATATATAATTTATATACCTACAATGAATGCTGAAGACGAGGTACGGTACTATGCTCTAGGCTTTACTATTAAGCGAAAAAAAAAAGGGGGGGGGAGCCAAACTGTGAACCATTATCGTATACGTAAGCCACTCCGAGCGACGTTATCAAGTTACAGCAAACCCCCAATAAAGCCAAGAAGATTATACAAACAAAAAGAAAATATCATGCAGTGTTAACTGTTTTCGAAAACTATGTAACATTCATAAAATTCCAAAAAGGAATGTAGTAAGTCAAAAGATACGGTGTAAGACCAAAAATGTAACTAGCATACAGGCGCGCGAACTAAGGCTGATGAATAAAAATACTTAGAATTAGTCCTTCCTCTTTGCTATTTGCTATTTCCTTACATATTATTTTGTACATATATCACAGCCGTAGAAGAACAAATCTGGACACTGACTAGAAACTTGACCCCCTTGTTGTTTGGCTTCAGTTCGCCAAGTTACCGAGAGTGTTGTACGTCTTTGGCGCTGCAATCAGGGCAGTCGGGCTCAAATTCCGCCCACTTCCCTCCTACTTTTTTTTTCAGAGTTTACCAAAACACACACATACACACACATATATATTTTTTTAAGTTTTGAAAAATGTATTTTGCTCACAATCCTAAATCATGGCTCCAGCAATCTTTATTTACTTTATAATGTAAACACTGGAAAAAGTGGGCGGAGTTTGAGCACGACTACCCTGATTGCAGCGCCAAAGGAGCATAACAGTCTCTGTAACTTGGTGAACTGCAGCCAAACAACAAGGGGGTCAAGCAAAATAAAATGTTAAATAGGCGAGTGTCCAGACTTGTACTTCTACGACAGTAACATATATACAACTTCGTGATTTATTCGTGGAGCCTAACAGTAAGAGAAGGGTAAAAAAAAAAAAATGTTATTCGTCGCCAACCAAGCCACAATTATTCCCAGTGGCACAAAACTTTCTTAGCAAAACGTCTGATCCAAATGCAAGTGGGTAGTGAATATAACTTATGTTTATGCTAATGCCAGCATATTTAGCGCCCTGAAACCAACTACCAATCACAGTCCGCGGATTCAATAAACCACTGAGGTCATGGGAAACCCTCCCCCTCCATTCCCCCAAAACTCATCAACTGCAAGTAGTAATGATAAGTTCGAAACCCTGACTATTTACCATTACGTGCTAAGTAGGATTATTTTTGTTACACTTCTCCTGTATATTTGCAAGTAGACTAATAATTTCAATATAAACCCTTTAAAATGCGTACAATTTCTTTAGATTATTTTCTAATTTTGAATCTTGTCCCGCTAGCGACGAACGCCTTCCGCAATAGGCCAACCTGTCATTAATAATTAGATTAATTAAAATTGATTTAAAAGCAATAAAATCACACTCTTAAGAATTAAACCATTTTTGTAACCCCTCTAGCTTTATTAACCACGCCAAGGTTATTGTTTCACGTTACTTTCCCTCGCTCGTTCCAAGATGCAAACTGTGATAGCTTTGTGACTAGTTGCAAAGTTGGCACGAAGTTTCCTGCGCCCAACACCGATACAATCTCCTGAGTTAATAAGGCGTGTCCCTTGCAATACTGTGTTCTTTAGGTAAAGTATGGATTATACTGCAAGTACACATGCAAAAGTTAAACGAGTGACGAACATGTTACATATATAATGAACACGTAGCAAGACTACCTAGTTTAACAACAAGAGTACAGAACTATTAAGAATACCTAAATTGCAAACAAGCAGTACCGGTATTTTACATACAATTTTGCCAAACCTGGGATTTGTATGGAACAGTGTCCTTGGTTAGAACAGTATTTTATATAGAACAATGTTAGTAGGTTAACTTCATAAAGTCGAGCATAACGTAGAAACGTTGATATTAATATAAGTAAATAACGTTTATGTAATGCTAACCAAAGGTGCCGAATACAAGGAGGAGGAGAAATCACACCTCCATTTTTTCAGAAATCAGGAACCTGCTGTATAGCAACAGATGTCGGTCGCTTATACCAGCTGGTACTTCTATATTTACCACGTGCGGTAGATTGTATTACGCATTACCGATATAAAATGTATTGTCTGGTTGCCGAAAACAACAACTTTAATTTTCTTAAGAAACACCCAGTCTTTGAAAACAGTACTGACGGCCGTGGGGAGTAAAAAGGAGTATGGAAAGGGAAAATACACACACACACACACACACACACGAAAACCTCAGTTAAGTAAAACTCAAAACAAATGAAAACACAGAATCAATTTTCTTCTAAACTTTATAAGTAGGGACTTTATCTATAGTAAATTGTAGTTACTGTTTTCCTTTTTCGTGAACGAACCATCTTATCATTTTTCGAAGGTTATTCAAAACTGTTTCTGTAGAAGTTTGGTTTGCATGTTAGTTTACAAATGACCTATCAAGAAGCATCTAGAGTTCAATAAAAGTCCGTACAAATGTAGTTTCTGTTTTCAAGAATCAAACAAATTCGTGTTATAATCGGTTAACAATACTTACATAACACAAAATACTACTTACTACCTACTTCAGAGTGCGAGTCCAATTGAACAAACCCTGAAAATTTCTGAATGAAGACAAGAGTATTTTGGAAGCCAGTTTGACAGAGACTATCCAATACAGAGCAATCAGTTCTTTGAGAAGTAATATTTTACCGAAGTGTTGTATTTTTGGCAAAGATTTTCTTGCACAGTAAATGTGTGCATTTTTGATCCATGCAAGACTTCGTGCTTAGTTGTCACTTAAGAGCAGAGACATATTCATCCACAAGAATATGCAGTAGTATTCTTCTAGTTCACCGAGTTATAAATTATTGTAGAAGTTTTCCTACGAGAAACAGTTGCAAACTTGCTAGCTGCGTCAACCACGCCTCGTAGTAGTACACTAGATTCTACATGTTAAATGCAAAACTAGGTATAAAGTTTTTACTCATCATAGTTCATACAATTCCCAAGGCTGGACGAAACTATTATTGCATATACAGTGGCGAATTTCTACTAATCGTTACAGAACAATACAGTTACTGTGATTTAGTATAAATATATTTCTGTAATACTTTGAATTTTTAACCATTTATGCCAAATTGAATTAAATGTTAGCTTGCGATTCGCGAAAGGAATATGACTATTGCAAACCTATAGTAATTCTAAGCTATTTTGTCTCCCAAAATCTTAATTTTTTTGATAGTGTTATTATTTTAGGATTTTTAATACATAAATACTTTGCAGATGTTGTGCCACATATATACACAGAAACAAGTATTAATGATGTTGATTTGCACAAATGATTCCATCGTGGTTATAGAAATGAAGCACACTTGGATTTTTAGGTCGTTAAATAATACGCAACACCCACTCGTTCAGTTTGTATATTTCGTAGCTTCATTACTTGGTCTGACTCGCCTGGATTTCTCGAATTTTGCATTCGCGTTCTAAGAACGATGGGCGTAGTTTCCGTCGCTATGATGTTTACGCCGGAAGCAATACGTCAAAAGGATAGTTACAAAGGCACCGCCATGTGTGTTTCTTGGAAGAGAAAAGTCAGATTTCGGATAACTCTAACGATGACGGATAAAACATCATATCGTAAATACGCCCTCGTATTATTATTTCTGAGTAGTCTACTTTCTCCAAGCTTCACTGCAAGGGAAGCCACTGTAATAAAACAAGAGTGCCAACATCTCGTGCCAAAAAAAATCCATTTGTTACAACGATTTTATTTAATTTTCCAATCAAACATTACTTAAAGTAAAAAGTAAAACAATCGTATTTAAGTTTATAGCCGATTCACGAAAAAAAAATAAACTATTTTAAACCATAGTTACTTTTTCCTTTCAGCCCATTTTCAATTTCCTGTATCTTTTCAACATAAATATAGCATTCTAAGTAACTAGCAAAGTGAATATAGTGTACTGTCCACGAAAAGTTGAAGTTTGAGATAATAAAGTATATTTTTAAATTATTATTCTAGTCAATGCGATCTAAAAAAAAAAAAGTGCTTACTTAATTAAAACAGCCTATATTTAGTTCTTAACCACGTAAAAAAAAATGGAAATAAGGCCTGATATCCAAGCGCAAACTACTATAAATAAAATTAAAATATGAAATGTCGTGCTAAGAAACTTGGAGAAAAAGTGTAATTTTATAGAAAATACGCACACGCAAGTATACGCTCGTCAAAACTATTAGCAGATGTAACATAAATAATTAGTAGAAAAGACGATATCTATATAACATCGAGAAGAATATGCTTGCAATGGACGGCTTGGCCAGTAGCATTTGCGCACTGAATCATGGGTAGTAACAGCTGATTTTGCGCAAACGCCGCCGGGAAACGTATATGATTATATGGGTTGATGAGTTTCTATTCATTTATTAAAACTTTTAATACCCTCCGAGTCGAAAAATTTCCGTTTCTTAGTAAACGGCAACTGCAGACGTTTTTAAAATACGTATGTCGTAGATCGTAATGAATAATAAACAACGATGAAGCTAAATCAATTGTGTCACTGTTAACACGAGACGATAATTTGGCTGCATATTACTTATGATGAACACACACAATTATTATACCAGGCAGTATTTCCAGTAGGCCAAGGCTGGTTGTTATTGTCTTATGTAATAAACGCAACAAATCAATAGAAACATTGGCTAAAAATGAGTAGACCTACAATGAACCTTCTCCCGACAGGCCATCGTAATGCAAGTTTCCACACAGCGAGAATCTTGCTTCATTAGTCTACACTTAGAAATTATTAATTCATGTCGTAACAAATTGTTGACATATTAACCACTTCCCTAAAACAAATGTAATACCGGCAATTAATGTGGTCATGTATAAGCTACAGAAAAACGAAGTAGGCCTAAATGCATATGGGAGCATGGTTAACAGTAGGCCTGTATAAAAAAAACTGGAACTATATAATTTGATGATGATAGCTCTAGTTTCATTGACCTATACCATTCCTTAAAACGTTCTGGAGAAATTCGCATGGAAATATGTTATTAACATACAATTCCGAGAAATTAACAAAAAGCTAAGACATATCTTTATCAACGAAACCAAATTTTACTTAAGCTAGTAAAAATGTATTTACCCACACGAACGTACGACCAGTTCATAAACACTGTAACACCTAGCCAATCAAACGTAATGTCAATAAACTACACTAATTATTTTCATTTTAAAACTTTATTTTCCCCGAATTGTCTTAGGTTAGTTCTGCATGGTAAAACCTCAAATTCGTCTCGCAGTTACCTCAACAAGGAGGCTACGACAGTGCATAATCTAACGTCTCTATTTACATATATTCGTATATGACTTAGGAATGTTATTTCTTATTTACTCTCAAGTGGTAACATAACACCACTAGGTAGGCCTACATGCCCATCGACTTGCTGTAATAATCTGCGAGGACAGAAACGTGAAATTAAAAGCGTACATTGACGCCTAAAAATATGTGATTCTAACATAACAAAACTGCTAAGTTTATAAATGGGCCGACGGTTTCTTTAAAATCCTTAAATTTGTTCAAAAAAAATATAAACTTACTTGTAAGCCTATTCCCACGCGAGGCTAAAAGAAGTAGGCCTAGGCCTACAAATTACTTTGTGTTAGTAAGTGATTTGCACTATATACGGTTTTTGAAATATAACAATTCGCCAAAAAAAACTGTGCACACTTGTTAAAATTAATAAATACATACAGTAATAAACCAGACAGAAATAAAATACAGCCATCATGAAAGCCAAGTGACGGACTTTCCGATGCGAATATTTATATTTTAAAATCACAGGACATTATGACACTTTGTATCCCTTCAAAGATCTGTTGTTAGTCATACTAAAACACGTTAAAATTATAGCAATGTTTTTCACGGCTCGGTATAAATCACGTAACAAACATGCTTATGGCAAACGAGCGATTGAATGTGCAAAAACAGCTTATTCTCCCAGCATGCAATCTGTTCTGACGTCACGGGCCAAGTCGTCCATTGATAAGGGACGGCATATGACAATGGTAGGATATAAAAAAAAATCAGATACGAAAACTTCAGTCAAGAACAGTCGTTTAGTACCGTGTATAGTCTCCAAGCATAGCGTAGACTTGATGATATTGTTGCATGCTGTGCTTCTGAGGGCTGGGTGGCAGGAAGCTGTGTCGAAACACCTTATGGACTAGCCCATGACTCACGAGCCAGGCTGCCCCATGATGTAAACCCCCGACGAACTACGTCATAGATACCTGTTTGAACTGCGCCTTGGCGCTACGAGGCCGGCATATGAGGCTCAAATCACGTCCGAAACATGATGTAATGTATATATTTAGACCCATCTAATGCGGTGAATCCCCGGAGTTTGGCCAGAGTATAAAAGCCCCGAATCAACAGATTTGGTGAGTTCGCTATTGGTCGTGCTAGAGGAAGGTGCAATGCCTGTGGAGAGAGACTGGTGAAGACATCTTGGTGACGTCAGAGTCTACTGTGAGGCGGCAGGCGGCTACCTGCGGAGCAGTGTTGGCGATACAAGAGGACTGCTGCTGTGGATTGACGGACAACAAGGAGGTGCGCGACGGGAGTCGAACCGAAGACCCCAAGAGTGAAGACAGTGGTGCATTCGGGGTGCTGCCCGGCACATGGTGAGCCATCACCACTTCGGACTGTTAAGGTTGTACATTGTCACTTTTTGAAAGACTGTTGGTTGGATATATGACTGAATATTTATTGTGATTTGTAGTATTTAATTAATTATTGGTAACATTTTATTTTTGTTCTTTGATTGTCAAAGTTAGTTAACGTTTTTGTGACACAATAGTAATTGTGTGCAAAATTAAGGGTGTTGTGAAAGTTATGGTAGTTTGCTGTTTTGTGTATTTTGGAAGCTTTGTGAGCTAGTAAATCAATAAATTAATTCAACTCTTTTATTTCTAATTATAAGACCTCTATCCCAAAGAGCGATATCCTATACTTGTCCTTCATGACGTACTCCAACCGAGCTCTGTGTGGGGGAAAAATAATATAATTACATTAAAATTATAGGAGTGTGTTTCAACGTACATGTTGTTGCTCCTTATTTGTGGACGTCTGAACTGTTCCTCTTGAATTAATTGCATTCCATTATTAAAATTTCAATTTTGTTTCGCTAAATAAATTAACCTTTTTTTTTTCAATTATGTATTTATTTCTGAAGTGCGTAAGTATTTGTGTATTTTATTGTTTGTTCCTATTACTGTGTTTATTTACGTACACGTATTCTGTAATATGCATGAAAAAATAAATAAAATTAATTGTGATGCTGAATTTGTATCGGGTTTGAATAAATATAATCAAATTAACATTAGCACTTCATGAAACTGAACGACTCACCAATGCCACCAGCATAAAGCACGACATATTACTCACTGGTTTCCTCCGATATACGTATTGATTTTGACTTTCCGTTCATCTGACTATTTCCACCAGAGCATTTGCTGATTGAGTGTGGTCATGGAAAATACGGAGAAACGGGCTGGAATGATTTCAGAACAATGTGACGTCATGACTGCCGGCGATCATGAAATTCCACGATGACTATCGACTTAAAAAGTTAGACTTGTCAGAGACCGTCGTTCGCCTACTGGGATGTCAACAATACTGACTCATTCAAGGCTAATTCAACTACACGTTGGAAACAGGGAACATTTCTGCGTTTTAAATTATCAACTTTATGTAACTTAGAATTCAAGAAAACTCTGAGATAGGTCAGTTTGCTCCCATTAGCGATACCAGCGCTCAAGTGACAGAAATTTTCCCTCTGACAAACTTTTGACACTAATCTTTCTAACCTGTAGTACAATTAACCTTACCAGCGTCACCAGAGGCGCTTACGAAAACGTGGCAAGTATAATCTACTATGTAGTAGTGACCACGTGATCGGGTCAGTCGAATGTTTAACGGTTTTTTTCCCCCTCGAGCATACGAAAACTCCAAGAGTTCGGAAGTGGTATTTTTCAGTCAACATATACCAAGTTCGGATATTGCAGAATATATTTTTGGAATGGTACGTACGATGTAAGTACATGACATTACAATTACGTACTAATAATGTACACTGTACTAACATGCTAGAATTAATCTTCGAAAACATATTTTCTTGCGTGTTCCACGCGGTGTACATTTAACGCGCTTTTTCGTGTTTTTCGTCTGCTCCCGAACAGGGTACATAGCAGTTCGAGTTGAAAATTTAGATATACCGGAGAGAGTTAGACTGTGCTCGCACCAGGTTTTCGAAAGTCTTTAAACTAATTTCAACTATATGGAGTAGATAAGGCAAGGTTTTCGTAAGCACCTCGTGAAGCAGATAGTTTCCGGCGGCGCGGCAACGCTGCAGACGGGAGACGGGTGTCGGCAACACTGCCCGATGTGTGTTCGTGTGTGTGCGTGCCTCGCGGGCCGGTGTCAGGTAATTCGAGGCCAACTGGTAATTGTCGGACGGAGGCAGTGGCGCAAAGATTACGCCGCTTCCTTTGAGCTTCGCCGCAGAGAGACTGCCCTTCTTCCCCTCTCCTCCCCCGCTGGACTGATCTATCCTTATTCCCCCTCCCATCATATGATCTCCCCACAACTTCTGAGCTGAGAGACTTTCACAACAGCTTCCAGCGAGCCGGCTGTCTCCCGACTCCTTGCAGTGGTCTTCGCCATCTATCGCCAGTCACTCCATATTATCTTCATATACTTCGCTCACGTAACTGTTCCACGGTATATAACACACTAACACGCTACTGAATTCCAGAGCACTGACCTACAGTAAAGTTTTAAAAATAAAAATTTGTTCTTTTTCATATTATACATACAGAGTGTGTGTAAATTCATATCAAAAATCTTAGACCACCAAAACACCCACAAAAAAAAAAAACTTAAAAGCTAATTACATTAGAACTACATGCTATTTAGTATAAAATTACGTGTCTCCATTGCCAGTTATACTACATACAGTCCTAGCAGAAAACCCCATTAATTAGTTAGATGGCAAATCTTATACGAATGTATTTCTATTTATTCTTAAAGTTTCGTCTTAGCGTATTCTAAAACTGTATTTTCGTTGTCTTTATGTTTTACTTGACATAATTTTTGTACATATACACAATATGGCTTTGACGTGCATGAAATTTTCTGTAGTACACTATTAAAAAAAAAACCCCTCTTCTCTTACACACAATCTCATATCGTACGTAGA